>PVJD01010294.1:0-54892 GCA_004026545.1 Mormoops blainvillei
CTCCCTTAGTCTATCACCAATGGATTTCATGTAACCCTCCTTTTGTCTCCTCCTTTTATTCTAATGTATAAATTAGAGGCAAAACTGCCATTCTCTGGAGCATTAATCCATTGGGATTGTGCTTCCTGGCAATTGTCATCAGTTTGGCTCAAACAAATTCATAAAAATTCCACATTTAGATGTTTCCTACGTCAGCAATATCAAATTTGTTTTCTCGAAACTGGTCTCTTTATGGTTCATGAACCTGCCATATATGTTTATTCCTCACATTTTTAACGATGATGTCCCTTTGTCCTGCAATGCCATTTCCTCTTATTATTTCTAACTAGTCCAAGTAGGATGCAGACACTACCAGCTTTTTGAAATCTTCCCTGACAACCCTAGCACTTTTTGAATGATTTCTTTAAACTCCGAGTACACTTACATTGAATTACATGAAGTGTTTTATTTAATTAATGCAACATTTCAATTATCTGTTATTATTGTAAATTATATCGTTTTTATAACAGCTTTCCAGATAATGAAAGCGCTGAAATTTCATTTTTATATAGTTTTCTGTGAAATATTTCTGTCGAGTATTACAAGCATCTCTAGCTAATTAAAGTCTGTAGAGAATACTTAAAGCTATCGATAATTCAGGATCATTATTATGAATGTCATTTATAATGTTATGCTATACCGTACTGTACATACTACGGCAGAGAAACTACCTGCTCTATGTTTGCTCTGTGTGAACATTCTTCGGAGTTCACATTGTCTTCAGTTTCTTTTCCTGATAATGGACTTGCAGGTGTCATGTTCTCCTCTGTGACTCATATTTCTGTTTTTCTAATAAAACTACACTTTCTCCGTCTCTCTACTTTAATCATCTTGGATGGAGTGGACCCCCCGTGCTGGTGTCAAATGCAGTGCAAAGCAGTGGAAGCCGCATACCACCTTAATTTCTAAGGGCTTGGGCCCCCTTATCTAGGCCTCCGCATCAGCAGAATGATGTCTAACATTTCTCAGCCTAGGGTGTTCTTTTGTGCCATTTTGACATCCAGATAGAATTTGTAAGTGGTGCAGCGGCATTTGGTTTATTGACAGCAACCAACTGTGTACCTTTTAGGTCTTTGAACTGTTTTCCTAGCCTCTAATTAGATCTGGAATATCTGTAGATTTACTATTGTTTTATAATATTTCATGTTTTCTTTTCTTCAATGTGATAAGAATAGAAAAATATCTTTTGAACGTTTGCGATAAGATAGGTACATTTTAGATGAAAAATAGTGCTATATGTTTGTTTATACTCCGCTTGTAGGATTCTCATTCGTTTTCAGTTTAAACCTCATATCATACTACACAGTAATTTCTGATACATGCATTTTAGAGACAAATAAAGTGAAGTTTAAAGAGGGAAACAGGTTAAGCAGGTGGTAAGTGGGTTTTAATTTCAAGCCTCCTAACTTCTATTCCAGTGTATTCTCAACTACTCTCTGAGCAAGGCATGGTGCTAGCCTTCAAGAAGCTTCTCACCTTCTCAGAATGGATAAAATGACCTTGGAATAACTACATAATTATAACATGGTAAGTGCTCTGTACAGGTGTGGCAGTGCAGTGGGAATATAAAGAACATGGCATCATGTGTGTGTCTGGGTGTGAGTGCTTGCACAAAGCAAAACGTGTAAGACTGTTGTTGACATTTATTAGAAAAATGTATCCTAAGAAATAGGCCTCAGTATGTGTAATATTTGAAAATATAAATATAAAGTGGAGTAAGATGGCAGATAAAGTCATGGATTGGGAGAACAAAGAGTTGTACAGTTTGACTGATACAAAGTGCACCTAAGGGACTTGTGGGGGATAAGTAGAAATTTATTGTGTAAACCCAGGAGGGCTGCGATGACCATGCTGAGGATTGTGGTGTGTCCTTAAAGCTGTTTCCTGTTTATGGGGACTTGGTTTCATTGTGAGGGATGGAATTAGATATGACCTAATAATGCATTTACTTTCTTCCTTGGTTGAAGAAAAGGTGGGATCTACATGTAAGCTTTTTGAATGAGTCTGATATTGACCAAATTGCCCTAGGTTATGATGTTCCAGGCAACATTTGTTTATATGCTTGTGCATGGGGAGTTTAGGAATTTCTTGATATTTGTGTGATTCAGTGCTCTTGTTTTTACTTCAGATATGGGATCTTTAAGATAGTCACTGAAGAAGAAATCAATAGTGCTCTACAGACCTCTTACTGGGATTTTAATTAAAAATAATGTATGTATGCACCAAGAAGAAGGTTATTAGAAATTTTTAATAACAAAATTTTAAACTTCATAAGCATTTTATATTTTTCAATAACTTGTCTTTAACATGGGTGAAGTTTACACTTTTTTCACTTTCTTTTTTTTAACTAAAGCTTTGGTAATTCTCTTCTCTCTTTCTAATCAGTGATTGTATTGACCAATTACTGACTTTAAAAATTTGTCTCTTTAAGACAAATCATTAAAATCAGTTTCTTGAGTGGCTATTTGGTTAATGAGTTAACACAGGCAAAATGGACTTGTTAAATCCCTTATAGAAAAAATAATCTATGGTATCTATAATAAAACTAAGCCTTCTTTTTCTTCCTTTCCACTTTAGTAGTTGCAATTGGTTTTTGCCTTTGCCTTATATTCCCATAAAACTTTTGGGGTTAAGCAATTCCTAGCAAAGAAATAAAAGCAAAACCATCCCATTCCTCAAAGAATACAAGTGAAAACTGGTACTAAGATGATGTATAACCCTAGGACAGTGGAGAAGAACCAAACTGGGAATGAAAAAAACCAGCCCACCTGGTGGTGGATACTTGTGTTTGTGTTGAGTTAAAGCTAAAAAGGCACTCTTAAAATATTTTGATGCCACCTTTTTCAATAAAGAAGGTGCCAGATACTGAAGCTTTTTAACTCTTATTCATGCATTGAATAAAATAATTAGAAATATATATGTGGGCCATTTTGAACTAAAAATAAAACCTGAAACATTTTATTGAGTGGAGCACTTTCACAATATAATCAGATTTCTAATGTGGAATAAACCTTGTGATGATCTAATTCCTTGGTTGTGATTGGGCCTAGTTCTATTACTACCTGACGTATTTAGGCTTTGGTGTAAAATATCAAGAATCCCGGTTTTCTATATGTCACTTTAAATTTTGAGCCATGGCTTTTAGTTTTCCTAAGAGCTAAAATCAGAAAATACATAATTTTCCTGTATAGTGCCATAAATCCCTATAATAAGATTTATGGAAAAGTAATTTTATCTTACTATTACAGCCAGACTCACCACATTTGTATTATTTGCAAACAAGAAATCATACTCATATTCTGTTATAAATTCATAGGACAATTTATTAATTTATTCTTCTCCAAAATATAGTTTTCCTAGAAAATTTTATCTGTCTTTATATTTAAAAATATTCCCTGAAAGATATATCTGTGTTGTTTTTCTAGTTTCTTGCAAGTGTTGGATCTTTCTAGTTCCCTATAAGTATTAAACCATAACATTTCTGGTCCCCACTGAGGCAGCCATCTTGCTCTTGCCTCAGGCCGGTCTTTGAGGAGCCTCCCTGCTTCAGCTTTACCGACAGCGCGAATCAAGGAAAGTTGGCCAAATTTCAGGCGCAGGTCCGGATAGGGGGCAGGGGTACAGCTCGCAGAAAGAAGGTGGAGCATAGAACGGCTACAGCTGATGACAAAAAACTTCAGAGTTCTCTAAAAAAACCTGACTGTGAATAATATAGCTGGTATTGAAGAAGCAAACGTGATTAAAGATGATGAAACAATTATTCATTTCAACAGTCCCAAAGTCCAAGCTTCCCTTTCTGCTAACACCTTTGCAATTACTGGTCATGCAGAAGCCAGACCAATCACAGAAATGCTACCTGGAATAGTAAGTCAGCTTGGCACTGACAGCTTAACAAATCTTAAGATGATAGCTGAACAGTTTCCTCGGCAAGTGTTGAATAGCAAAGCACCAAAACCAGAAGACACTGATGAGGAGGAGGAGGAGGATGTTCCAGATCTCGTAGAAAATTTTGATGAGGCGTCAAAGAATGAGGTTAACTAAAATTTTTTCTGGTTTTTGGAAGCTGGCATGGACTAGATTTAGTATCAGCTATGTGGTTCCAAAGTTTTACAGACATGGAGAACATCAACTGTTACTAGTTCAGTAATATAAATATTTTGTATATTAATAATGCTGTTTGTTCATCATTTCTTGGTCATTTGATTTTGCATTTTGCACTTCCTCCCAGGATCTACTCTTTTGGTCAAAATATGAAGTACCGGTGCAGCTTGAAGGTGTTTTGATTTTTGATTCTTGGTTTTTTTGTTTGGGGTATTTTTGGTATGTGGATATTTACATATGCATGTGGGTATGTGTATATGCAGTGGAAAGCAAATTGGAAAACAGTTCTGTTTATCCTCCTCCTTCCCCCAGTAGAAATAAAAACAAATCTTTACATTTGTTACTTTTAATTTTTTTCTAATGCACAGAATTAATGAAAAGTGAATTATCTTGGATTTCAAATCTGAGGAGATTTTATCCTTGAAGGTTTGGTTTTCATTTGCTTGGTTAACACATTTTTCATACCTGTTTCTGGGTTTAAAATGTCTTGAGATATTTTTACCAGCTTCCTGTTGGTGGAATAAGTAGCATATCTTTGGTACAGTTGCCTTAGATTCACTTACCTAGTCAGACCTAGAAGAAATTTCTTTCTAAATGCCTTTTTCCCTCTCCTTTTTGTCTCCAAATGACCCGCTCTGTCTTTGGGGATGCTCTCCCTCATCTTCTGCCTAAACCTCAGAAGCTTCTTCTCCGTACAGAGCTCAGTGAGAACCTAATTCCTCTTTTTAAAGACTTTCGTTCCCTTATCTTGAGGAATAGCAGCTCCATCTTCAACATTTTATTTCCCTCTTGATTTTATAGTTTGGCAGATTTCAAACTCGAATCGTTAGCATGTGCTTGCTAAATAATTTTATGCCAGCCTTATCCTGTGTCCTGGCTGTTCTTAATAGCAGGTGCAAAAATGCCTCTTTTTGTTGTTGTTGGTTTTTGTTTTGTTTTTAGCATGGTTGGAATTCAGAATGTCCTTTTGAATAAGGGGTGGAGGGGGAAGCCATACACTTATCCCCAAGCACCAAAGGGCATTCTGTGAAGAGTTATTGGCCCGAGGAGGAGTTCTTCAACCACTCTTCTCCTCTGGCCTTGAACCCAACTCCAGATTGGACCTTACTATGATAGCTGTTCACAACATCCTCCCCCTGCTTGCTTCCTAGAGCAACGCTTTGAGGAGAACACTGGTAAAACACAGTACTTATTTTTCACCTCCTTTCAGAGGACTTGGAGGTAAGCTTCATTCATTCATATTCGTTTCCCTCTTGACATCTAATGATAAAAGCTTGCATTTTGCTATATCAACATTTGTTATAACCACTATTTAAGGATAAGATTTAGAAAATCTATCATTTCCTGGTCCAACATCAAGCTAACTATGGTTTGACCTTGCAGCATATCAACTTTGTTTCAAGCTCGATATCTTTATTTGGCATCTAAATTGCAAGACCAACATATCAAGCAGTCTGTAAACACAAAGGCAAAGCCCTTGTGTTTTGTTGTCCAGATACCTCGATTTACTTTATAAATTTATTCATTTTCCTTTTTATATAATATATGGACTTAACTATAAAATAAAATAACAAAAGAGGAAAAAAATAAGATGTAATATTTCTGAATTTTGTATTTCGTCTGTTCACTGATATCTCAAATTTCTATCTCCAAACTGAGTTATTCTCCTGAGCTCCACATTCACACATGCAGCTTCTTATTTGATATTTTCATTTGGAATGAATTCTAATAGTTATTTCAACCTTAATGTTTCCAAATAAAAGTATAGACTCTCCAGTTTCTCCCACCTCAATCCCAAATTTAATTTCCTCCAAACCATTATTTTTCAATAAATTATGTGAATAGCCCAATCAAAAGTTTGAAAGAAGGTGAAGGGATTAGATAAAGAACATATGTGTGTGACCTATGGACACAGACAAAGGTGTGAGGATTGACTATGGGAATGGGGGACAGGCTTGGGGGAGGGGGGCAAGGAGAAAAAATTGGGATAACTGTAATAGCATAGACAATAAAACAAGAAAAAAGAAGAAAAAGAAGTTAAGAAGTCATTTCTGACTCTTTTGTTTCTTTCCTACTTGTATCTAGTATGTCAATAAGCTCTACTCCCACTTCTAAAATAATTATTTTCCAAATCTGACCACTTCCCTTTATTTGCCTTGCCACAGTCAGTTCAGAAAACCGTAATTTCTTGCCCTGATTTTTATAATAGCCTCCATTTACTCTTCTAATTAAAACCTTGGGAAGCCTTCACATTGTACATTTTAAAAACTATGTGTGCAAAGCCAGTGCCAAAGAATGCTAGCACTCACCAATGTTCTAGTATCTTCTTTTTTCTTGGGAGCATAGCTAAGCTACATTCCCCACTTCCGTTGTGGAGATGGACTGAGTTTGGACGACGAAATGCAGGCAGAGTTAGTGGATGTGACTTCTAGGCCTGGCCTGTGAAGGTTTCCTGTGTGGAATCCTCTAGTCTTTCTTCCTGTTGTGCGGCAAATTTCAGGCCGTGTGTTGAAGATGGCATTCCCACAAGATTAAAGGAGGATGGGATCTTCAGTGTCTCTGTGGTGCAAACCACCTACCCCAGCTAACTGTTATTGGAATATGATGTGTGTAAGAAATAAAGCTTTACATTGTTAAACCACAGTATTAGTCCTCACATGGTTTGGCTCCTGCCCATCTTTTCAACCTCATTTTTATTTACATCTTTCTCAGTAGGTGCCAGTTACTCTGGATTTCTTTCTAACTTGTGAATGCATACAAATCAGAACCTCTACCTTTGCTCTCCTTTTATCTGGATTGATCTTCCCTTCAGAGAGAAATTTTATTACTTCCTTCTCTTCATTTGGATTATCAGCTCAAAGGCCATTTCTTTGAAGAGGCCTTTCCTGATCACCTTATCCTAAATAGCCTCCCATATTGGTCCCTTTCTATCACGTTACAGTAACATATCTTCTCCACAATGATCAGAATCTTAAATTATCATATTATGTTTATTTCTTTCTCCTCTCTTCCTAGAATGTCAGCTCATTAAGAGGAAGGATTCTTAATGTTCACTGTTATAGTCTAAAATGGTTCTTGGCATGTAGAAGGCACCCAATAAATATCTGTTAGCTGACTGACTACTGTACATAGGTATGTTATTCAAAGATAAGAATTGTAGTCTATCGTTCAAATATATATGAAGCATATTTCATATAGACCATAATATTTCTAATAGTATGTCTCATTTAATTGCATGTAAATAAAGTAATAATAGAATGGCATGGGATTTGGAGGCAGAAACACCCAACTGAATTTATGAATGTATTGTGTGATCCTAAGAACTCATTCTCAGTTTCTATTTTCACTATTTAAATACAAAGGAAATATTAGTACACACCTTATTCTGATAACAGCCCCTTGAGGTGTAATATTTGTGAATAAATAGCATAAGCTGTATAGAATTTATATAATGCAACAGTTAAAACCACAAGACTATTTTTAAACACATGCAAAAAATACTCTGTGGGTAGACAATACTGATAAGTGATATGTATGTTAATTAGAATTGTTTCGTACTATTAAAATACAAGGTTCTCTGAGGTGTATAACTCTCTCAGTCATAAAGTTTTGTGGGACTGCACACAAAGACATAACTTTGCATTCAACATGTAGTTTCATAACTCAAAGTTTTCTATAACCTGCTGTTATTTCTGTCTGGTGAGGTGAATTAAGAGTCAGTATACAAGTGAAAACTTGAATCATTGTCCTAGTGGAAGTGTGAGATTTTTCTTCAGTGGTTCTATTTAGCATAGTTCTGAGAGGCATGTGTTCGAATGTTTTTTATTGGCCTAAAATCTCCCTAAATGCACTAACCTGAGAACAGTGTTGTGGGAACAAGTATTTATTGTTCATAAACAAGTCTTACAGTCAAGCTATTATCTGTGTGTGCTATTCCTGGAAAATGATATATATATTATAACAAATAGAACATGTAATACTTGTAAAAATCCTATGGGAAATGCTTTTTGGGAAACTAAGCTTGGTCGCTGTTTAACATTGCCTTTGGAAGAGAGGGAGACTCGTCCCCTGAACCTGCCTCAGGGAGGAAGCGAGTTATGGCTGGTTATGAACACTGTTCCCAGTCCTGCTGCAGAGCGTGTAATAAAGGGATCAGAACATCTCTTGCCTTTGAAGGAGTCCCCTGTTGGACCCTCAAATGAGGTTGTAAGTTGTGCAGTCCTCTCTGTCTGCCTCTCAGGACCAAGGGGCCAACTGAGAGATGGGACCAGAGAAGGTCCTAGGTTGCTTAGAATTTTCCTTTTTCAGGAGAGGTCTGAAATGTAATTCGAGATGCTTTGTAATTGATTTTTTTAAAGGATTGCCCTAAGGGAGGAATAAAGTGAAGAGCAGACCAATCCTCTGGCTGGTTTCAGCCTCCTGGTGTGCTAAACAACTATGTTATTGCTTATTAAAAAGAAAAAATAGGCCTGGTCCTGAGAAGAGATCATTTCTGATTTTGACAACTCCGCCACACAAAGATGTTTTTGAATGCCATTATGCAAGTTTGCACAAAGCAAGCGCTAGCAACTTTGTCCCACTCCGTAATATTGGCAAAAGAAAATTTTCTTGATATTGTTAATGAAATCTGCAAATCAAGAGACATTTGAATAGAGACTTAGAAGAACACTTTTATTAATGTTTTATGATACTTATTTAAAAAAACATAAAGGAACCTGAGAGATTTCATGTCAGGATGGAATAGAAATGCATTATTGCTTACCAATGAGAATATAGAGGAGGTTTTTCATAAATTGGTTTCTAGCTAACCTAATACCCTGCTATAAAAGGGCTTTTACCTTATGGATGTGTATTATTAGCGAAGTTTATGGTGCTAAGTATATTGCATTTATATGCCTAGTGGGACCTGATCCAGCTTTTGAAAGTCGTGCTTAATGAAACACTAGTGCCTCATAGAACATGCTTCCTCTGGAGTGAGGAAGAGGATGTGAGTACGTGAGCCAGTACTGGGGATAAGCTAAGGATTAAGTATTTATGCTTCATTTTGAGCAAAGAACCCCACCATGGCTAACTTGATGCTTTTCTTTCATACTTGATAGTTCTTGCTGACTTAAAAAATTACTTTTTCTGTAATAAACAAACAAACAAACAAAATTCAAAGTGGTCTTCAATCCCAGCTGCTAAGATAAATCCCATAGACATTTGGGAAATGTTGTAAATGCACGTGACCAGAAAATTTTGATGGTAGAGTTAATGTAAAATGAAAACTAAACACATACTCGTGTACACAGTCAGATCCTAAATGTAAAGTTTGCCACTTTTGAGACTTTCTTGGTGTGTGCATCTACAAAAACATTTTTATGCCTGAATATATGTTTAATGAATAGATCCTTATGTATCAATCAGAAAGTATGCTTTAGATATTGTTTATGAAAGGCAGGATATTACCACAGTGTGCTAAACCTGAGTTTTCAAATTTATTTCATCCCGGAGAGCTTTCCTTAGCAATGAATATAGATCTATTTTCAGTCTTTTCAATCAATGTATACTAATTTTAATACAGATGGACAATTTATTTAAACACTCTCTTATTGATGCATACTTAGCTTTATTTTTTTGGCTAGTACAAATAGTACTGCCCAAATTACCCAAGGATATAACTTTTTAGCACATATGACACAGAATAAATTCCCAGAAGTTGAACTGGTGGGTCAAAGGGTAGATACATCTTAAATTTTGGTGCTTTTACCAAATTGCACTATAAAAGGTTGTAGGTAGTTTACAATCCTACAGTCTAAGGGTGCATCTTTCCCCACACTTTTATCAGAACTGGCTTTTATTAGAATTAGTTTCTAGTGATGTATGAAGGCAAACTTAGAGGTGTGGGCAAGTGTTTCCTGCTTGGTGAAATTTTTACAAAGGAATTTAATAAAAAGGAAAGTAATATTCTTTCCTTTGCAAAACCGTGGAAGAGGCTTGAGGAGTTAGAGAATTTGAAAGCTGAATTTAAGAATTTATCTCTGGGAGCATTCAAAACTGGTAAAGGCATACATAGCTGAGCCACCTGTCAGATGTGTGTGCGGCTTGTGTTCTTGGGAACATCAAGACAGGCTTAACTGTGTCTTTAGTTTTAACAGAAATTTTTCTCAATGTCTGCTATGATTTTTTAACTATTTTCTAGTCAGTTAATTTTATTTATTATTATTTTAACCTTTTTTTGTACTGGGAACTTCTTATTATAGCTATTAATGATTGGTATACTTTCTTTTCTTGATAAAATGTTTAATAAAATAAGAATAACTCTCATACGGCTAAGAAATAAAGAAGAGATTTACAAAAATTTTACGCTATGGTTTTCATTTATTTTATTATTTCAAATTAGGCATAAAATCTGTCCTTCAAAATTGGAGGGCCCTTGAATCCACACTGAGCTTAAGTGGCGCACCTGGTTCCGGATGGCTGTGCGGTCATAATGCAGTTCTTCATCCCCCGGAGGCTCCCTTTGTTTTCATTATTGTTATATTTGTTTTCATTTAATTATTGGAAAAAGAGCAGCAGCTACCATTATGGTGTCTTTTCAAAACTTTTCACTAATTCTGGGGATCTAGTAGCATATGAGACGATTTCTTCTGAAGCCAAAATAAGTTTCAGGGTCTCATTTTTTTTTCCCCTCTAAAAATGGTAATATTCTGAAAAGTTTCATTTTGGATACTTTCTCTACTTGGAGAGGACTGCTTTTCTATAAAGCATTTGCATTTTAATCACTTGGAGGGTTGGCCTGGAAGGACAACTTTTTGTTCATATTTAATTTTAGTGGGTTCTTTCATTTGCTGTTAACTAGACAGCCATTTTTACTTGGCTGGCTTCTCTCTCTTCTCTCATCTGGTCTTTCATTAGGCCATGTTGACTTGAATTGGCCCTGTTCTGTGTGTTTTATTCCACACGTGCTCCTGTGACTTCCTCTATCAGATGGTCTTGGCGGTGGGCATTCATTTTTTCTTGGCGGAGTTCCCCGTATGGAGTTGTGGTGCAGTGCTCATATCTTCGGATGACAACACTGAATCTCTTTTATCTGTTCAGCTACCCTTCAGCCAACCTTCGCTTCAGTTCAACAAAACTATTCATTGGCAACAGGGTCATTTTAAAACAGGACTGCTTTAAAAAATTTTAATTCTGAAAGTCAACTCATGTTGAAATGATTAAAACAAGACAAAGCCTCAGTAAGTTAATTTTCCATCATTTCTGACATCTTTTGTATACATAAAATTTAGTATTAGACATTGTCTCTGACAAAATAAAATTAAGCTAGAAAACAACTCTATCCTTTCCTGGGGATAGTATTCTAAATATCAGATATTTTTCCATTTTATTGAGGTAAAGTTGTCAAATAAGAATTGTATATATTAAAAATGTACAACTTGATGTTTCGATACATTGTAACATGATCACCACAATCAAGCTAATGAATATATACACCATCTCCCTCCTTCCCTCTCTTTCTTCCTTCCTTCCTCTCCCCTCCTTTTTTTTTGGTGGTGAAAGCACTTTAGATCTACCCTCAGCAATTTTCAAGTATACAACACAGTGTTAACTACAGTCCCCATCTTCATAACTTACTCACTTAGCATAACTGAAACCTTGAACCCTTTGGCCAATATCTCCCTACATCTTCCTCCCACCAGCCCCTGGCAACCATCAATCTACTTTCTGCTTTTATGAGTTTGACTGTTCTAGATTCCACATATAAGTAAGATCATGCAGTATTTCTCCTTTTGGGGTCAGGCCTATTTCACTTGGCTTAATGTACTCCTGGTGCATCCATGTTACCACGAGTGGCAGGATTTCTTTCACTGTCATGGCTGAATAATGTTCCATTGTGTGTGTATATATATCACATTTTTAATGCATTCATTTGTTGATGGACACTTAGGTTGTTTCCTCATCTTGGCTATTGTGAATAATGCTGCAATGAACATGGGAATGTGGATAAATCTGCAAGATACTGATTCCATTTCCTTTGGGTATATACTCAGAAGTGGGAGTGCTGGTTCGATCATCTGATAGTTCTATTTTTAATTTTTCTGAGGGGCCTCCATACTGTTTTCCATGATGGCTGTACATTCACATTCCCATCAATAGTGCACAAGAGTTTCCTTGTCTCCACATTCTTGCCAACACTTTTGTGATTTTCGTAATAGCCATTCTAATAAATGAAGTATTATTTCTTTGTGGCTTTGATTTGAATTTTTCAGATGATTAGTAATGTTCAGCACCTTTTCATATACCTGTTGGCCATTTGCATGTTTTCTAGGGAGATATGTCTCTTTAGGTCTTTAGGGCATTTAAAAATCAGGTTTTTTTCTCTTCTCTTCTCTTCTCTTCTCTTCTCTTCTCTTCTCTTCTCTTCTCTTCTCTTCTCTTTTCTCTTCTCTTTTTCCCTTCCCTTCCCTTCCCTTTCCTTTTTTTCTGCTGAGTTGTATGCATTTCTTATATATTTTGGATGTTACCCCTGATCAGATATATGATTTGCAAATATTCTCTCCCATTCAATAGATTGTCTTTTGACTCCGTTGATTGTTTCTTTGCTGTGAAGAAGCATTTTAGTTTGATGCAATCCCACTTACTTCTTTTTTGTTGCTTATGCTTTTAGTTTCATATTCAAAAAGTTGTTGCCAGGAAAAATGTAAGAAGGTTTTCCCCTGTAATTTCTTGTAGAAGTTTTACAGTTTTAGGTCTTATGTTTAAATCTTTAATCCATTTTAAGTTTATTTTTTAATATGGTGTGAAATAAGGATACAATTTCATTCTTTTCTGGGTAGCTATCCATTTTTTCCAAAACTATCACTTAAGAGACTCTCCTTTTCCCAGTGTGTTTCTTGACGTACTTTTTCAAGATCACTTGTTGTTAGCTATGTATATAGTCTTTAAAAAGTTTTATTTATTTATTTATTTATCTACCTATTTGTTTATTTATTTATTTTCAGAGAGAGGGGAAGGGAGGGAGAAGGAGAGGGAGAAAAATATTGATGTGCAAGAGAAGCATTGATTGGTTGCCTCTCGCATGTCCCCAGCTGGGGATCTGGCCCTCAACGCAGGCATGTGCCCTGCCCAGGAATCAAGCTGGTGACCTCTCAGTTTGCAGGACAGTGATGGCCAACCCACTGAGCCACACCAGTCAGGGAAGCTACATAATTTTATTTCTGAGTTCTCTATTAAAAAATTAAATTAAATTTTATTATTTATGCTATTACAGTTGTCCCAATTTTTCCCCTTTGTTCCCCTCCACCCTGTCACCCCACTCCTCCAGGCAATCCCTACACCATACACTGGGATAAACTGGAAGTGGGTAAAAGGCAATGTAAGTTGCGATGCCATAAAATCCTAGAGCAAAGCACAGGCAGTAAAATTTCGTATATCTTGTGGAACAGTATTTTCGTCAATATATCTCCTAGGGCAAGGGAATAAAAGGAAAAAATAAACAAATGGGGCTACATCAAATTAAAAAGCTTCTACAGAGCTAAGGAAACCATTATTAAAATGAAAAGGGAACCCCCAGAGTAGAGAACATATTTGCCAATGATACATCTGATAAGGATTTAATTTCCAAAATATATAAAGAACTCACATGACTCCACTCCAAGAAGAAAAACAACCCAATTGAAAAATGGGCAAAGGGCCTGAGTAGACACTTCTCCAAGCAGGATACACACAGGGCCCACAGACGTATGAAAAGTGTTCAACATCACTGATCATAAATGTCTGTATTTATGCCAGCATAATATTGTTTTGATTTCTGTAGCTTTGTAATTTATTTTGAAATCATGAAATTTGATGTCTGCAGCTTTTTTCTTCTTGATCAAGATTGCTTTGGCTCTAAGGAGTCTTTTGTGTTATCATATGAATTTCAAGATTGAGGACTTTTCTTTTTTTCTCTATCTGTGAAGGTTGTCATTGGGATTTTGATAGGTATTGCATAGAATCTATATATCATTTTGGATAATATTAACTTTTTTTACAATATTAGTTCTTCTAATCCATAAATATTTACCTGTCTTCATTGATTTTCTTCATCAGTGTTTTATAATTTCCAGTGTACAAGTCTTTCACCATTTTAAGTACTTCCTAAGTATTTTGTTTTCTTTTTTGCTATTGTAAATGGTAACTTTAAAATTTTTTCATTTTTGGATAGGTCGTTGTTAGTGTATAGGAACACCATTGATTTTTGAATGCTTATTTAATGTCCTGCAACTTCACAGAATTATGTTATTAGTTCTAACAGTTTTTTGTTGAGTCTTTAGGACTGTCACCACAGATAATTATGTCATCTGCCAAAAGGTAATTTTACTTCTTCCTTTTGTTTTTTAAAAAATTTTATTTATTTATTTTTAGAAAGATGGGAAGGGAGGGAGAAAGAGAGGGACAGAAATATCAATGTGTGGTTGCCTCTCACACGCTCTGTACTGGGGGACCTGGCCCTCATCCCAGGCATGTGACCTGACTGGGGGGACTGGGAATCAAACCCGTGACCCTTTTGTTTGCAGGCCAGCAATCAATCCACTGAGCCACACCAGTCAGGGCTACTTCTTCCTCTCTTATTTAAATGACTTTTATTTCATTTTCTCAGCTAAATGTTCTGACTAGGATTTACAATAATATGCTGAATGGAAGTAGTATGAGTGACATCCTTACCTTGTACCGGATGATAGAGAGAAAGCTTTGCTTTCTCATTGATTATGCTGTTAGTTGTAAACTTTTTATATGGCCTTTATTGTGTTCAAATAAGTTCTTTCTATACCCCTTTTTAAAGAGTTTTTAGATGAATAGATGCCAAATGCTTTTCTGCATCTCTTGAGATGATCATGTAGTCCTATCTTTTAGTCTGTTAAAGTGGTATATCATATGATTTGACTTGCATATGTTGAATCATCCTTTCATTGCAAGGAAGAATCTCGCTCAGTCAGAGTGTATAATCCTTTTAAAGTGCTATTGATCAGAGTTCTGTCTTTAAATGTGCACTTTAATTCTGCACTGGAGCCTCCTTATAAACTTTATCTCTCTATGTATTTATCTACCTATCATCTATCACAATTCAACATAAGGTGACTCTTTCTTTAATCCTATTCCAAAGAGTTTATTAAAACCCCCAAAAGATACTTTAAATCAGTCTCTTTTATACAGTGATTTAGTTTTATTTGAATTTGAATGCCAATCATGTCATTTAGTAAATCATTGATCTTGATTAAGTCATTTAACCATGGGCTTTTCATTTTCTCATCCATAAAATGGGGATAATTCTTAACCCAAGTACTTGTGAAACCGATAAATGAGGTAATACATATGGAAGTGCTTTGTAAATAGAAGTGCTATATAATGTTAAGTATTATTATTATTTTGGGGCAGATTATGGGAGCTAGAACTTTATGCCTTTAAATATTTACTAAAAATCCTTTGCAAGGTTGTTACTGGAAAAGCTGTTACAGGAAAATTCACCTGTGTAAATTCTTTGGTTTTTGTTTTTTTTTTTAAGCTCTTTTATTGTTTTAGGCTTTATTCAAGGAAAAATTACATGCTGAGAGATTTTAAACAAGGGAGTGACACAATTAAACCCATGCTTTTGAAAAGTCGGTCAGGCTACAGTGTGAGAATAAAATGGGTGGTAGTGGGAATGGTGGCAGACGAAGTGAGGAGATCATGTAGAGGGCTGTTACAATGATCACACAAGGGATAATGGCATTTTGAATTTAGCTGCAAAGGCAAAAGGAAGTGTTAGTTTTGCAAAAGTTTGAGGAGGTGGAGTTAACCAGATGAGGAAGAAGAAAAATTATTTAAAAACACACAGGTTTTTTGACTTGATCTGGTAGGGGGAATTTTGTAGCTTTTTCCTGGGATGGAAATTTAGAAAGGTTTCAGTTAGCAGGATTATGCTTTTCATAGGGCTAAGAAACGCAGAAGGGAGAATACATTTGTGGGAGCAGTTATTGACTCATTTTTATACAAGTGGAGCTGGAGACATTTAAGTGGATAAATGTGCTTGCAACTGCATAGCTTTTCCAGAACTTAGGAGGATACTGAACTAGTGAAGTTAATTATGCTCATGAAAATGAATGAGGTGATTTAGGGAGAGAGCTTGTAGACTAAAAGAGAGAGGGAAGGAGACTATCAATTGAAGCAATGATGAGAAAAGGCCCATCCTCTATCTATTCCATCTGAAAAAATGTAGCTAATATCATTAGGAAATGGTGGTACCACCTGCATCATGGGAAGAGTTTGATAAAAGGGACGTTCAACATGATACATGCTGTAGAGACATCAAATAAGAACAGCACAGTGTCTATTGGATTTACCAAAATAGAGGTCACTAATCACAGTAGTTAGACCTGTAGGTGAACTGAAAGAAGTGATCTAAGCGAACTGAGAAGTAAAGAAGAGGTGATGAAGCAGAGACCAAAAACCGTGGACAACTCAAAGAACGGTGGTTGCCCTGTAGTATGTGCCTATTTTTGAAAAAATGAAGGTAAATGAGAGAGACGGCAATTGTGGAGGGAGACATAGAATCTTTTCTTAAGGTAGCAGAAATATAATCATGCTTACCTTTTCTTCAGATGAATGACAGAACAAGAGAAAAACTGTTATAGAAAAAGGAAAGAGGAAATAACAAGAACGAGGCCCCCCAAAAGGCACTTTCTTATTGTGTTCAATGGTGGATGGATCCAGAGCACTGGGAGGAAGCATCAGTTCCAGGAGGTTGACACCTCTTCTGCGTGAGTGGAAGCTAAGAAAGAAAACATCAGAAAGTTTGGCAAGCAGCTAGTAGCACTTTGTCAATATTGAAGATCTAAAATGTGTTGTGATACTGATGTGCCTGTTTGTGTGATTTTGCTTGAAAGGTTTACCAGTCTGGGTATAAGCGCAGAGAAGATGACAAGTTGGATTGATCATGTACTGGCATTTAGTTAGGAATGACTGATGAAGAAAAACAGGAAATAAATATCACAGATAATGGCAAGAGGTTGATGACGTGATGAACTGTGAAGTCTAGGGATCAAGGAGTAGTGGTGTCAATAAGTCAAAACAATAGATGTTGTGGAAATAATTGGGTGAAAGATCCTGGAGGAATGAAGGTCGCAGTCAGAGGGGTTCATGCTTTAGTTTAGGATGCTTGTGGGGGATCAGTGTCTACTTAGGGAACTTGGGCCAAGAAAAAGGCCCAGGATACGGTTGGTTGGAGTCAAGGTGAAGTAGATGTCACTGGAACTGGGATGTTAGGAAATGATTGGAGTGATTGGTAAGAAGTTCATTCCTTATTGAAGTCAACAAGAATGGTGGTAATGTTTGGGATATGAGGAAGGTCGTGATCTGAACCGTGAAGTTCTGTTGTGTAAGAGAGAATTACCAGGCAGGTGCATAGAACTGGGAGAGAAATGATGACATAATCCAATGTGGGGAAGGTAGGATTCTGGGGTCAAATTTAGACTATAAATATGTTTGATCTGATTATGTTTTAAAAATTTGATTAAATTGTTATCATTTAAATAGTTTTCATACATGGGCACACACATGCATACAGGCACACATGTACACACAATTAATTTCTTACAAATTAGAACAATCTGGAAAGAAGAGCACAAATATTTCTCAACAAGAAATATATGAGGCAGGTGTTTGGTAAAAATGTGAATGAATTAAAGAGCAATTTAACATTTAAAAACTTTTCCCTTTTGCTTATTGTTTGTCAATAGGAATATACATTAAACTTAAGACTTATGAGAATGATCTAATTACATAGATTTGCACAAGATATAAGGTCTGCTAAAATATAGTAAATTTGTATAGTAAATTGTACAGTATAATTTTATAGTAAAATTTTTAAGGTACTATAAAATTTTTTTAAAAAATGGAGGTCAAGGGCGGCAGGTATTTGTGGAAACAGAGCCTGAACATAGATGCTATTTTATGTTTTACAGGACCAGAGTTCAGCAGATGTCTTGAGAGGCCCATATTAAATGGGGCTAATACTAGATACATTTTAAATTTGAACTTTCATTTTGATAATATAGAGATAACTATCTTTTATGTTCCGAGGATTTACTATCCTACCCATCTATTCAGTGTGCTTTATTATAAATGATTGCTTTAGATAAGTGAATAGATTTATTTTGATAAAAACCATAGTTTCTCTTTCCTAATCTATCAAATATTTATGTTTCTTCTAAGAATCATGACAAACATTAAATTCAATATTCAGATTTAAGCATTTCTTCTCTTGAGACCATATGTCCCTGAGGCAATCATGTCCTCCTTAAAGTTTTTTATCTTTTATGATCTCATATTATTCTCAATACTTTCAATAATGGCTTTGCAATATAACTTATTGGGTATTAAAGGTATTCATTTAGAAAGCAGGTAATCTGACAGATCAGAAATCTGATCTCAGGTCAGAGATCTTGAGGTCAATCCTAAATATAAGCTTTTTCTCAGACTAATAATGCTTTCATTCAACCTTTCAAGCAGTCAAAATCTTCTAGTTCTTGAACAACTCTGCAAATTTCAAGTTGTTTGAATTTTTTCAGGCCAAGGGGTTGTGTTTGTACACTAAGGAGATAGTGAGCTAATAATATGTCTAGCACAGGGTCAAGAGGTATCATGGTGCTTTTGAGAGCTTTAATTTTGTTTTGTTTTTATTTTTGGTCCTGCAGAAAGGTGTATCCATCTGTTACTTGCTGAAAAACATAATGAAGGGATACAGAAAATATATGTTCAAAGAATTTTAAACAAATTCACAAATAAAGATTTCTCTTTGGTTCTACTCTTTTTTTTATATAACTTTCATTTTATTTTATTTTTTAAAATTTCAGCTCCAATCATGAGAATCGCATTGTGCATTTGATCCTATAGTTTCACATCAGCATACTTCTGTGTTTGAGTGTTTGCTCACACTTCATGTTGCTAGTTGCTGAATTGTTGGTGGAGACAGTTTTTAGCTTGCTGTTCAGATGCTCTTTTAACTTGGAAAATATGTTTTTTTTTAAATTCCTGGAAACGCCCTGGAAATACCTCTATGCCTGCCAAATTACAATTATTAGGTAATGGTGAGGTGTTTTTATTTGATATGAAAGGAGTGTTTTTCTCAAGGCTATCCCTAGCGTGTGCAGGGACCTAGGTGTTACAGACTAAATTGCATTCCCCAAAATTCATGGTTGAAACACTGATCGCCAATGTGCCTGTTTTTGGAGATAGGGCTTTTAAAGAGATAATTAAGGTTAAATGAAATAATAAAGGTGGGGCCTTAATCCTATATGACTGGTGACCCTCCAAGAAGAAAAAGAGATGTTAGGGGTGACTGCTCACAAAAAAAAGGTCATTTGCAGGCCAGGCATGGAGGTCTCACCATAAACCAACCCTGTAGGGACCTTGAACTTGGACTTCTAGCCTACAGAGCTCTGAGAAGGGAAATTTTTTTTGTTCAAGCCACCAGTCTGTAGTATTTTGTTAAGGCCGTCCTTGCAAAATAATGCACTAGGGAAATATTTTTCATAACCATCTCTTCGGGTGAAATACAATGTTCCGGGCTAATCCATATCTTCCTAGGAGGAAAGCCGTTGTTACAATGTCATGGCTCTCTTTGTATCGAAACAATGCAGTTCTTGCTTTTGCAGTTTCCTGGTGCCATTTATTTATTTAGTGCTCCCTGGGGCTGGTTGATTAGAAATGTAGCCAAAAATGTGGGAGTCTTTAGCTAAGAAATGAAAAATATCTTTCAATGTCCTATAGCCACATAGAGAATCATATCATCAATATTGGTACCACGATATGACATGATTAATAAAATACCCTCAGGACTGGACTAGAGGTCAAGAGATTTTTGTCTTGATTCTGTTACTAATTTATGTAAACAAAGTGCTTTATCCAAGCCTCAGTTTTCTCCTGTGTATAAATGGGAAACTTGAGATAAGGTCTCATTCAGTTTTTAAATTTTATAATTCCCTATTTAAAAAAATTAATTGTCTTGGAATATGCTTTACAATGATTACCATTTTCAAAGAATTAATCCCAACTCAAAATTCATCCTCCTGTGTGTTACCATATCATTTGCACATGTATCTAGAATAACATTTGTATTGTGTGGCAGTCGAATTTATGGGTATCACTCTCCCCCACTCTCCAGCTACTCTTTCTCTAGGGCAGGTGCATACTCATTATTCATCATGTCCCTGGAATTCAGAAGAGGGACTGTAATGTGGTAAGTTTTTATTAAAGACTTTTTGAATAAATGCATTAATGAACTATTTATCAAAGTATGTTCTGTGTACCTAATACAGATTTACCTCATTTAATCGCATCTGCTTTATTGCACTTTGCAGATAAATTGCATTTTCTTTCCCTCCCTCCCTCCCTCCCTCCCTCCCTTCCTTCCTTCCTTCCTTCCTTCCTTCCTTCCTTCCTTCCTTCCTTCCTTCCTCCCTCCCTCCCTCCCTTCCTCCCTGCCTTCCCTGCCTTCTTTACAAATAGATGATTTGCAGCAACCCAGTAACATATCTGTCAGTGCCATGACTTTACAACAGCATTTGCTCACATCATGTCTGTATGTCACAATTTGGTAATTCTCACAATACGTCAAAGGTTTTCAATTTTACATTATTCGTTATGGTGACCTGTGACCAGTGATCTTTGGTGATACTGTGATTGTTTTAGGATGAACCATACCCATATAAGACAGTGTACTTGATAGACAAATGTTATTTAGTTTATTTTATTTTCCAGATTTATTGAGGCATATTGAATAAAATTGTCAGATATTTAAAGTGTACGCCTTGATGATTTGATATACATATACATCGTGAGAAGATTCTTCCCATCGAGTTTATTAGCACATTGATCACCTCGTCTTTTTAGTTTCTGGTGACAGTGTCTAGGTTCTAGTCATTTAAACAAATTTCAATGATACAATACAGTGTTATCAGCATGTTATAGTCACCACTCTATAGGTCCCATTTTTGGACCTTGTTCATCTCATAGCAGAAAGTTTGTGTCTTTTTCCAGCCTCTCCCTATCTCCCCCAACCCTTACCCCATGGCAGCCACTTTTCTACTCTGTTTCTACAAGTTTGGATTTTTTAAATATTTTCTTTCTTTCTTTATTTTTAAAGGTTCTACATATAAGTGATACCATGCAGTATTCTTCTTTGTCTGGCTTATTTCACGTAGCAAAATGCCTTCCAGGTTCATCCATGTTGTTGCAAATGACAGATTTTCTTTTTTCTAAGGCTGAGTAATATTCCATTGTTATATATATATATATATATATATATATATATCATATTTTCTTTATCCATTCATTTGTTGATAGACACTTAGATTGTTTCATGCCTTGACTACTTTGAATAATGCTGCTATGAACATGGGAGTACAGGTATCTTTGAGATAATAGTTTTGCCTCCTTTCATATACCCAGAGTGGAATTGCTGGATCATATGTGAGTTCTATTTTTAATTTCTAGAAGAACCTCCATACTGTTTTCCATAATGGCTATAGCAGGTTATATTTCAACCAACAGTGCACAAGGGGGTTTGTTTTCTCTACATCCTAACCAATATTTGTTATCTCTAATGATGAATTTTTAATAATTAA
Organism: Mormoops blainvillei; assembly: GCA_004026545.1. Lineage (NCBI taxonomy): Eukaryota > Metazoa > Chordata > Mammalia > Chiroptera > Mormoopidae > Mormoops > Mormoops blainvillei. Next base: position 21,768 of record PVJD01010294.1, read on the forward strand.
CTTTTGGTAATTTTTTGTTGAATAAATACATTAATGAACATTAATTTTTTATAAAATTTTTTATATGTTAGAGCATTCTAACCGATAGACTACTAGAAAATAAAATTTTTGTGGAGCATGAGAAGAGAGAAATGAAGCAAAACAAATTGCCTGGTTTATAGCTTAGTAGAATGAAATTGCATCACTAAAACAGAATTTAAGTGTAAATCCAAATTTTAGAAGCCTTTTTTAATTCTATTTTTATAATCAGAAATTCCTATATTAAGATGAATGTGCAGGAAGTAGAAAAGAATTCAGAACCGTTAGAGTTACATTATTTAATCACGTATTTATTGAAATTAACAGGAATTTATAGTATTTAGGTAGATTGGCTATTATATTAGCGTGGGCATCAGAGCTACAAAGCATCACAGTTTGTTTTTCATTATTAATGGTGATAACAAAAACACTGAAGTGTCACGAGACTGTAATTATATTTTTCAAAAATAAACCTCAGGAATTTCACTGTCTCTGAGGCAATTGGGATGAAAATGAGTTAGTTCCTTTGAGCAAGAAGAAAGCTGGGCCCGGTGGAATGGTGACTTAGTTCTTATCAGCAAAGCTTGTATGTTCAATTGGAAATGACCTTGTATTTGCTGATCTGTTCTCTTTCTGCTCTGCTAATGAGTTTCTCTCTCTGTCTCTCCCTCTCTTTCTCTCTCTCACCAGCTTAGTACTTCAGGAAATATTTTAACCTAATATTTTAGACAGGGTAGAAACTTCAGGAGCTCTTATTTCAAAATTTATTACTTGGGGAAATATAAATGAAATCAGGGTATTATATTTCTCTAGGAAAGTCCTGCTGAGGCAGCTGAGAGTTGGGGGTTGGAGTAGATGTCATGCCAAGTGCTTTAATGCAGTCATTCCAAATGAGCACACTTTCACGATCATATGTTAAGTGGTTTCTAATACTGAAAATGAGTGAATTACAAAGAATATACAGGGCTGGAAAAAAGTAGGTTTATAGTTGTGAGTATGCAAAATAGTTCATTCTTGTATTGTTTTTAATTTATTAATTATTGTATTATTTATTATTATTAACCTACTTTGCCCACCCCTCTGTGTGTGTGTGTGTATGTGTGTGTATGCAAGAGAGAGGTTAAAGCCAATCTATTCCCCATTCCTTGTATGTATACAAGGTCTGTCCAGAAAGTATCCAGCCATGTAATAAAAATAGACAATTATTGAAGAAGATAGAAGATACAAAAACATTGTCCATAGGACAATGACACCTCAGTCCCCTTCAAAGTGGGCATCTTGGGACCTTACACAGTTCTCTCTAATAGCCATTAGCTGCCCTGTTGTATTTTCCTGAACCTCACTGATGGTCTGAAATCTCTTCCCTTTCAAAGGTGACTTTAGTTTTGGGAAAAACCAGAAGTCACGGGGTGCCAAATAAGAATCACCTGGATGATCCGATGTTTCACAAAAAAACTCTGCAGGAGACATAATGCACGAGCGGGCACATTGTCACGAAGCTGCCAACCACCAGTTGCCCACAGCTGCAGCTTTCCGAATCACCCGAATAGTTTCCTCAGAGGAATGTCTAAGCTTAGCGGCAAAATTTAATGCAGATTTGTTGCCCTACTCACTCAGTCATTTTGAATGTGACAGCCACACAGTACACATGCTTACTCAATGGTGTCTACTGCCCCCACTGACCAGTACAGTGAAGTCATCATTGTTCACGCATGCGGATTCCAGTCCACTCTCCTTGGCTGCCAGGTTATATTGATAGTATGCAAACCATTCTTGTTGTACTAATAATGGTTGGACTTTTTCCAGACAGAATATATATATACATATATTCTGGAGGCTTTTAGATGTCTGGCAATCCTGAAAGTTCTAAATGCTTCTTGAAAGAAGATGTGACTTTTCCCTAGGGTTTTCTTTTGTCTGAAGCTTAAGCTGCAGAAAGACAACACTATTTTGCTGTAAATTATGCCTTCTTATCTGGGTTGCTTTCGGTTAACCAGTTTTAGTTTAGAGTGCACTTAATGCTTATGATTTCAACTGATGTTCCATTATTGGCTGTTAGATGCTGACTCAAGGCTCTTTAGCAGGATTTTCATTACTTAAAACATTCAATTATTTAATAAACATTTCTCAAGCTCTGGCTATGTGACAAGTACTCCCTGTTGCATGAGTTGGGGCACTGCACTGAACAAATAGGCAGAAAGCCCTGTCCTTGTGGAACAAAATAAAGTATACCGAAAGTATATGTTGGCTAGCAGTTATTGCTGAGAACATAAATCAGGGAAGGGAGGTATAAAATTTCAGGGTGTCTGATGAAGGGTCATTGAGACATAAGCTTTTATTTAAAGACCTAAAGGAGTGAAGGAGCTACCTATCTCTAAGGGAACAACCTAGAAAGACAGAAGAGCAAGAGGTGGGAGCTTGTCTGTTGTCTTCAAGGAAGAGTTTCTGGGACGATGCGAGTGAGGAAGCGCAGTCAGAGATGCAATCAGGGAGGTAACGTAGGGCTCACATTGGGCCTTGAGGTCATCACCAACCTGTATATTAGAATCACCTGGAGAGCTCAGGCCATATCCTGGACCAATTAAATTAGACTGTCTGGGAACTGAATGCAGGCACTTATAGTTCTCGAGTCACTCAGTGCACAAAGACTGAGAAACATTGCTATTAGGGGTGGAATGATATAACCTGAGAGACATTTTGGGATATCCATTATAAAGTGTTCACTTTATCTACTAGTTTAAGAATATTCTGAAGGAGAAAGAAGGAGGCAGGGATTATCAGTTGCTAGGTTATTGTAAAATTCCAGGCATGAAGCAGAAGCAGTTTGGGGTGGCAAGAAGTGGTAGAAGTTTGGATATATTTTGAGCTCAGTGATGTATAATTTACATTTCTTAGGTCTGCCTGCTGGTCTGCAATAAGTAATTTATATAAATTGAGTATGTGAAATATTCTATTGTGCAGTAAGTAGCCTATATAACTCAAGTATGTGGAATATTCTAGTCTGCAATAAATATTTTATGTAACTCAAGTCTGTGAATTATTCTGGCACTGGCTCCTTGGTAGCTAGCATGGCTATGATGGTTCAAAATAAAGGGAAACTGGTTAGAAGTTTCTGGTAATGTTCTGTGTCTTCATCTGGGTAATGATTACAAGTAAATTAGGCCTTTGAGAATTTATCAAGTTATACATTCATGATTTCTGCACTTTTCTGTATGTATTTTATACTTCTGTATACAACAAAGTGGAGAAACCTACTCTAGGACAAAAGAGATTAAAGAGACAAAAATTCAGTGCATTGGCGATGCCTGTCTCTGGTTCAATAGCTGCGGGATGGGGCTGGTGATTATGAACATTTGGACGTCTTTGCTTTCCAGCCTCCTTGAACTGTATCTTTCTGTATGACAATTTTTCTACAAAGACCTTGTTGACCTTTGCCGTAATAATGACCCAGCAAGATGCCTGTTCTGTTGTGATGAGGTTACTTAGATGAAGGCCTTTCTCCCCTCGTTAGTTTTGGACCTGGTGGGGTTGAGGCTCTTATGGAAGTGATATGGGTCTTTGACTTGGTGGGAGGGAAACAGGGGCATGTGCAAGGTCACCCTAGCAGAGAAATCGGTTAATCTGAGAATTTTTGCTCTTTTTAATACTGACTTTGCAATGTGACCTTGCACTTTACTAATCCCGCAGTCTGCAAATGTGACTCAACTTTGAGGGAGTTTAGTGAAAGTTTATATTTGAAAAGTTTGAAAGGACCCAAAAGACTAAACTAGTGTAACTGGAACACATTCTGGAATGCACTAATGGCCCCCTTTAAAAAAGTAGACTTAAGTAAAGTTTGCGTTTCTAAACAAAAATGAATGGAGTGAAAGATTCCTGTCTTGTAGAAAAGAATTGACATGGCAGACATAATTCACTGAGACATTCGTTTGTTGCAGAATAGAGTGCATTAAAAGACAGCATTTACAAGGAGCCAAGTCACAGTGAATACATTGGCACTAGGCGATGGATCTGTACCTAGAAAGGGTGAGCTTAGAGGGACCTGCCAGCATTTGCTTGGCACTGTGAGTAGGGCACTTGAATGGACGAGTTGGATGCTAATGTCTTGAGTAACATTAAGGAGAGCATCATTTAGATAACCATGCTCATCTCTCTTCTGTATGGAAGTCCTTTAAGAGTTGGTTTTGAAGGTAGAGTTTTTCAAGACCTGAAAGAAATACCCATATCTGCCTAATCACCTTTTAGTGCAATATCTGATAATGATTATGTGTCAGATAATCAGATTAAAAGCAATCTCAAAGAGAATTTTTCTGCTGTGTGTGTGTGTTTAAACTTTGCCTCTAAAAGCTCGAGGAGAAGAGGAAATCTTTTCTATACTGATACAGATGCAAAGATACCAATCATTGCCTTTTGCTGGCTGACAATGCACTTAACTTCTGCTGCAAATGCATTTTATTGTAATAGGATGATGCGAAAAAGGAGGTTTTGTAGCACACATACAGGCAAATATTACACCACGGGGCTGGTATTACTTGCCAACTAGACCATATGCTCTGCTTAATCAAATGCATTGCCTTGTGAAATTTGCTTTTCCTGATAAACCTAGTGTACCCATTTTTCATTTATTTTCTTTTTAGGATTTGGTCTAGGCTCACAAGCTAGTAAGTAATACTAACATTTAATATATTGAAAATGTCATTTTCTAGTTCTTTCTAAACTTGAAACATATAATGAAAACTTTGGAGCTTTTGAACATTGTTTACATTTTCGTTTAATTGAATAGAATTGTTGGCTTTAAGAATGTGCTCAACATCTATACTTTGCAGTTTAAATTAATGTCTGTTTTTTAACCCCTTACCTGCTGAGTGAAATGGATTATGCTGAACAAAATTCAAAAATAGAAACAGGCTTCTCCTCTTTAATTCTCAGTCAGTGGTGCCAACTGTGGCCTGTTTTGGGTTTTTTTTTAATTTGTTTTTTTTTTTGAGCTTTGATAGGAACAGAACCTCGAGGATGTGGATCTCTGTATTGGTTCTGTATTAGCAAGAGTATTTTTCTGATCTGATGAAATTTAGCAGCATTCGGGGCACTGTGGCCAATGGTAAAGGATATGTTGGTAGCCTACAGCACCCCACAGCCAAATGCTGATGCGCAGTGCCGGAAAGGGCAGTTCAGTGCATGCAGTTTAGTGCATCCTGTGACCTCCCCCACTTAGCCTTGTAGGAATGGACCTTGGGCCTGGGACACTTCCTTCCCTGGAGACAAAGCCCTCAGACAGCCTATGCCAGGCTTATCATCTTGTGTGGGAATGTCCTTCTTTGTTGTAAGCCCAATGTATGCTCTTTTGTTCTGCTTAAGAGCAAATGACTTATGGAACCTGGCCAACCCCACTGCTATATCTGTCTTTTGAGAGGAACAAATGGGATCCTTCCACTAAGGCATAAAAGGGGTATGTGTGAATGAATGTTCCTTGTGTTGCCTGCCAAGGGAGACCCACTGGTCATGAGGGACCAACGCTGGTTATTGGAGCTGATCTTGCTCTGTCTCCTTTCTTTGTGAATAAAGCATTGTCCCATCTGGTGCTCGATTGTGTTGTGTTTTCTGTGGCTACTCCACTACCAAGATTCAAGGGGCAGAAGTGTTTGGAGTCCGCACCTGGGGTTGATAACTGGTACACAGTGTTCTGCTAGACTTTGGGCTATGTCTAAGTGTCTCAGGGTGCTGGAAGAAAGAAAATGGTGGTCTCACATCTCAGGATTCAGGGAATGTACTAGAATGCATCAATGACTGCCCTAAAATAAACTTTTATTTACTGGAAACACAGGGCTAAGGTTTCTGAAAGCCAAACCTAAAGTCTAGCCCTGAAATTGCCTGAATTGCACTGCAAATGAATTTGCAAACTTGCAGAATTTCTTCTGTTGATTACATTGATTTGGAAGAAGTGGAAACCAAAAAAGTGATATGGGGACATATGGACAGATCCTGATAAAGCTAAAGATGTTGGACTACTAAATTCCGCTGAACCTCCTTTGCCAGAAGAAGAGGCTCTAAATCCATTGTCTGTGGAGGATAGTCTCCACTTCTTTGAAGAACTTAAAGCCTCCTTTGCAGTAAAAACCTTGCAAAACATTGCTGATCCCTCTCAGGACCTACCTTGACCCAATATCTTCTATTTCTATAACCAGACTGAAACCCTGGGGCCAACCCCAGGGATTAGGTACAAAATGTGACCCAGGACATCATGGCATACACACCAAGATAACTGCAAGATTTTACCAGCTTGCATTAACAGAATCCTGGGGCACATGTATGGAAATGAATTCTAAGATAGTTGGAATGATGAAGGAGAAATATAATCTTGAATGATGTGAATTTGTTGATATAGGTGAAGTAGCCGAGGTTCTGGATTTAATGTTTTAGCTTAAGCAACTAGGATGGCTCTAAAAATTTGTTGTGTTAATTTACTGAAACACAGGTCCAAAGTTGACCCTAATCGAAGTAGATATTTCAGGAGTTCCTTGATGTACTATAGAGGAAGATATCAAAGGCTTAGGGAGATTATAATGCAAGAGTGGATTTGTAATGTAAGACCTGTACACTCAACCCTGAACTGTGTCCCACAAGAGGATCCAGAGAATACTCCCTTCATTTAAGCTCTCAAAAAAAATATTTTTAAAGGAGCCAGTGTCCTTGGAAAGCTCTGCGGTAGCTGTTCTCTACAGTTCAAGACTAACGGTGGGAAAACTGTCATAAAACTGGACTCCTTGAATTCAAAGGCGATGATGAGATTCCTAGGCAGCAGGGGCGAAAATGTGGCACTTAAGTGCCAGAAGCGAGGTGGGAGTAGTTACTGTATTGGACAACAGAGCTAAAGCAGTAATCAGGATTTGACCTGCAGGGAGACAGAAAGATCTTTGATGTTCATGGTGTCTGTAAAACTGATATATATTTACAGCCTCCTATAGTCTTGCTTGAATTCTTTAAGTGGCAAACTATAGGCCTGGGAACAAACGTCTGACTTGAATAACAACTGAGTCACATTCTCTCAGTCAATTCCCAAATATGAGCCAGTTTCTAGTCCCAGAGTCCCTTGGACAAAAGGGAGGCCTGGTCCCCTTGAGGAAGGACCCTTTGACGTAGCCAATATTTTATACTCAAAATCTCAACATTCCTCAAAGGACCTATTGCAATTTATGAGGGTGGTAAATTAAAGAAAGGGGAATGACCAGCGCTTATGGCAGTCACCGGCTACTGGCCTCATAACTGACGCATTCCAAGAAACCCCAAGTGCCACTGTAGTCCAGCCCGAGAAGGAGCTCAGGAATGCAGGGTAATCAATGGAGTTTTGATTTGGATAGGAGTGGGCCGATGGGTCCTTGAATCCATTCTGTGACTGTTTCCCCCTTTGGGAATGCATTGTCAGAACAGGTATACTCAGCAACTGGCAGAGTCTCCACATGAGCTCACCGACTGATGGAATGGGGGCTATTTTGACGAGAAAGGCCAAGTGGTAGTCCCTAGAACTCCCATCTCTCAAAATAGTAAATTAAAGACAATCGTACACATTTGAGGTGATTGTAGAGAATATGACCAAAATTATGCACTTGAAAAATGGTGACTCACACCCTCACACGACTTGCCTGTTGGCTTGTGCAACAGAGAGATGGGTCTTGGAGAATGCCAGTGGATTAACATACTCTTGATTGGCTATTAAATCCAGGTCTAGTTGCTGTTCCAGATGAGGTCTTGTTTTTGGAGCACACTGACATTCTCATAACTCGTTTGTAGCTACTTACCTGGAACATGCTCTTTTCTTTCTTTCTTTTTAACCCTCTATAATAACTGGTAGAGACCCGACAGAGTGGTGAAATGTTCCTTTGAAGACTTTATCACGGCACCAGCTAGACAATAACACACTGTAGTGTTGAGACAGTGTCCCCTAGACTGTGGCATATGCTCTACATCAGTGTCCAGCACACGGTCCTATTTCTCTCAAAGTCAGGATTCATGGGCCCTGGAATCAGGAGTGAAAATGGGAATGGGTCCTCTCACAGCTCCCCTCCTGATTCATTAGCAAAATGTTGGCTCCCTGACCCAGTGATTTTAGGCTCTCTTGGTTTAGAGATTTCAGTTCCCAAAGAAATAATGTTCCCACCAGGGCGCACGGTACTGGTTTCCTTGATCTGGAAATTGAGATTGTCACTCTAGGTTTCTCATACTAGTGAATCAACAGACAAAGAAGGGGATGCTTTACTGGCTGGGGCTCTTATCTTGACTATAAAGAGAATAATCGAGTTGCTGCTATGCTGGTGGGGTTCAGAGAATTCTTTCTGGGATGCAGGCATTCTTGGGGTACCTGTTAGTACTTCTATCATCTGTGATAAGAGTTAATGAAAAAAACTATAATAATCTAATGCAAGTGGCCCAAACACTTCAATAATGAAGGTTTGGTTACCTCATCAGATATGGACACTTGGGCAGCCCAATTGCATCAGGTAAAGGGAATGGAAAGTGGAAGGTGGAAGATAGAAGGTATAAATACCAGCTGGAACTACATGATCAATTAGAAATGAGAACTGTAATAGTTATGATAATTTCTTACTTATTTTGATATAAATTTATTTGTATACATATTATAAATTGTAATATATAATTTAATCAAGTCTTTTCCATTTCCTCCTCTTCATTCTTTCTAACATCATATGTCATTAATCTATGCTACAGAAAAACAAATAGGGAGTATGATGTTAATTTGCTGACTCATCTTGTTGGTCAGGCATTATCTGTGCTGGCAGTTTCTCCAGATCTCCTCTTTAAGCTTCTCTGGGTCCAAGTTCAGGCATTTGTGATGAATGGTGCCAGCTTCATCTATAGATCACCAGTGTAATCGGGGTTAGACGTGTTGAGAGACAGACACACATTTATTGGCTTGATTCACTTAACTTTGTTTTTGCAGATTTCAGTGTATCTCATTCTGCTCCTTCTCCCATCCACCTTCTCTTCCTCATTGCGGGCCCTGCTGACCAACAGCAATTTTGGGTTCACCAGCAAATGCTGAGTCAACAGCCATAGATGTCTTCGTCGGGCCAGCTTCCTGTGTGATGGAGCTGATCCTCCAGCCTTTGCCTTGGGGACTTACACTTCCCTGTCTCCTACCACAGTCCGGTGAAGTCCACCTTAATTCACAATGCTCAGGTTGCTGGAACCCTAATACAACGATCATTCTAACCATTAATGTTAACATGGACTGTGTTGCCACTGTTGTTACAGTTTAATTGTTTCTAGATATATATTTAAACTATAAACACTGGATGTTTTGAGTATTATATTAAAATTTTGGTTCAGTTGGATGAAATTTTATTGTCTTTAAGGAAACGTTCAACGTTTTTAACTGTGACTCAAATTAGGTTTTTATTGTTTTTTTTTTCATTCCCCACCTGCTGAACCAAAACAGACTATTCTAAACAAAATTCAAATAGAAACAGGATTTTTGTCTTTAATCTCACTCCCTGGAGCCAACTGTGGGTTGTCATTTGCTCTTTTAGTTGTATTGTTGACTTTTGGGTCAACCTATAACTGCTGTGCATATATTTTTTTGAGGGTTGACTTTGAGTCCAATATTACAGGTTCACAGGGAGAAAGTGTCAGCTTTGCTGCAGTGACTTTTTATGCCTGAGTTGTTACACATGTTTAAATGTTAGTAGCAGTCCCAAGCATGTGCATTGCATTGTTCTTGGAGCACAGGAATTTGCTAGGCCTTGGACCGCATGTTAGTAAAAGAAATGAAGAGAGAGAATTTCTCCATGTGTTTATCTGCTGCAGATTTGATACATTACATTACATGCTTCTTAAATTTAACAGAGAGTTATGCTCTCCTCCCCTCTATCTTTCATTGAGGAAGAAATCTAATATATAAAACTATTTGGGTCCTGGAGAAAGAGTCCAGGCAGATTCATCGCAGCAAAATCCACTTTTGACTTGAGATGGTACATCCACATCACATAGCAATAAAAGAACTGGGCTACAGAGATGCTGTTGTTAAATAAATGTTGCAACGCAGGGGTCCTATTGGTGATCAACGTTATATCAAAGAAGCTTATCATAATGATATATTTGCATAGCACCCCAGTGCTTTGTGTTCTCTGAACGTCATTGTGACTCATTCCTGTTCATTTTAAATTGTATTATATTGCATGAAGCTTTATATACTATTCCTTTTCTGAAGAAAAAAAGAGAAAAGATTTCATATTTCTTAAAAGGTAAAAATGAAGACAATTTGAAGAGGCTGCGGAATGGAAGCCACACTTAGTTTTGCCACACTTACAGGAAAGAAAAATGTCTTCTTTTCACATTTGGAGTAGAAGTCACTCAGAAGTCAGAGTAAAGAGGGAAAACACTTCCTGAGCTTTGGCCTGATCAGGTGTGACTATCCTTTGGTGCAGCAGGCAACCATTCACCGCGTGAACCTGGCTGGGCTGTAACTCAGTGAAAAAACGATAACAGTAAAACAAAACAAAACACAATAATAGTTGTCTGTAATGTTTATTAACATGGTCTCGGACTTAAAAGTAATATCTTTGATAGGTCAAGTCGTAAATTCTCTAAATTTGACAGTGCACTCAAAAGGAAAATGCAGGCTTTCAGACAGCAAAGGATTTTTATCACCAACTAATCTTACCTTGTGATTCAGGAGATGGTAGGGATTACACAAGGCTTAAGTCAGGCCAGCTTCCATTACTTTATCTCCTGTATCCTCTTTGGGATTTTGCTGCCATCAAGACATTACATAAATACTTCCAGGGTATAATCAGTCAGGCAAACCGTCTTGTCCTTTCGGCGAGCTGTCAGGTCACTCCGGGGAAAATGGCGGCTTTAGAGGACAACATAAGCCCACGCATCGCAGGAAACATAAAACAGTCTCTCCTCATGTGCTAATATATACATTATGGAAATGATAAAAATCATTTCTCAAATTGCAGATGTTAGACTTTATCCTATGTGGGCTTAGTGCGAAAGGCTGGTTGCATCCCTGGACAGATTCTTGCTTCCTGGTTAGCTTTGCAAGCTCCGAAAACGATGAGAGGAAAATGAAAATCTAGTTCCATTTTCTCTCCATTTCACTATTAATAGTGTATGAATTAGTTTCCTGTAGCTGTATTTATATTCAAGCAGTCACTCCCTTTTTTCTTTTATAACAAGCCAACTGCTTTTCATAACAACCATTTCACACCTGGATTCTCTTTATTTTACTTGTACACGCACACATGCACACACTTTTTTCTCAAAGGCGAGCATTATGGAGCCTTCATAGGGGTTCTCTTCTTGAATATGGCATCAAGCCCTCAGGGAGTAACAGGCAACACCGCTGCTTACTCCACCCTCTAAAGGATGCGGATGACGCTAACCTTTGGAGGGAAGTGCTAACCCAAGTGATGAGAATTTGCCCTTATTTCCCAAATGAAGGGAAAATAAACCATAGGACAGAAAGTGTGTTGGGGAAGGAAAGATAGAATTTGAGAGTTGGAAAGCCCCTTGCATGATAAGAATCACTGAAGAAAGTACAATTGGCTGTTAGTGCATGCTTTTTGCTATTTTTGCACTAATAGGTTATGTTAAATATTGTTTTTCAATAACACCAGTGCTAGAACCTGGGGAATTTTTATATGTTTACAATAATGTCCCTTAACATTTGAGTGATAGATTGTTTGCTGGGAATTCAGACAACACTATAAACACACATATCACCTACTAGCCAGGAAGACAATGTCCTGGTAGATCCATGTGTTTATCATGGTCTCAGTGCCTACCAGAAGCATGGCAGGCGCTCAATAATTATTCATTGAATGTGCGAATGTTTTTATTTCAGGGGTCTTTATTTATGCTCAGGGTCACTGTCATCTGCTGGCACAGGAGAGAGCTGATGCCCACAGAGGTTGGGACCCACTCAGGGTAACCTGGAAGAGTCAGGATTAGAATCTAGGTCTCCTGAAATAAAGTTTTGAACACTCAGACTTGCTTTCTACTGCGATCCTGGCTTTGCAAAGCAAAATCATAGCTGAGAAGCACATTAGACTATGTTACGAAGTTACATTTGAATTTCTTTAATTTATAGCATATTACGCAGGGTAAATGCCATGGTGCTTGTTATGGCCAGCAGGAGAAAAAAAAATGGTATTAGTTCATGTGCTATATATTCTTGTATATCATAGCCACGTTAAACAAATGCTGTGCTCTATTTTGCAAGTTCTATTTTTCTTAGTCTTAAAAACGCCTTGGATTTTATTGTTACCAGACGGGGGCCTGGCCTTGGGTGGGTCTGCCTCTGGGCAGCTATAGTGTGTGGGGTTTTGACTTCGTGTAGGAAAGATTTCACAACACGAGTCCAGGGCATTATGAGGATGCATTTTTTGAAGCTGGAGACAGTGAAACAAGGAAGGATTTGGCACAGAAGAAGCAACAGGAGAAGCTAGACTGGGCTGCCTTAGTTCATAGGGAAGTCAGGGGAGAGGGGGCTGTGGAGACAGGTTCAGGGGATTTGCCTGGGACAAGCGGCCAGCTGCTCACTGCCTTAGAGTCTGGGAGACACATGCCTGTGGGGAAAGAAGGGGAGGAGGAAGGAAAAGGGAATGGCACAGGCTGCTCCCCAGAAGGAGAGCGAAGGCTCGTTCCTTTGTCTTGAGGCTTTTCTTTCTTTCTCAAGGGCAGGAATCTTAGGGTAGTTCTTAGGGGTGGGTTTCAGGTGAACATTCCTCCGTTCTCCAGGTGTGACCTTCCATGGTCATGGTCCCCACTGATCGGTCAGTGACAGAGCAGGGTGGAGGGTCTTTAGTCATTGCAGTTGGTTCTGGTCTTGCCCACCTGGTTTTGCTGCTTTTCTGGGCCTGGAGCTGAAGTACAACTGAGGCCTAGATGTTATTTCCAGGGAGGAAGGATTACCCTGGGGACCAGGGCCTTGTTTTCCCAGTTTTGCCCTCTGCCAGGCATTCTGGGCCTTCTGCCCTGGCGACTACCTGCACCTGGCTGTAAATTGCTCGGCCATTGTGTTCAGCTGCCTGTCTCAGTTTCCCTGTTCCACTTGGCAAGGGATTTTCCTCGCTTCTCACTATCCTGTCTCAGTATCATCAAGTCGTTTTCTTGGATTCAAAATTGTGATTCATCTTCCATTGCAAGTAAGCCAAAATAAACACTAATAGTCTGAACCCTCGAAGAAAGAAAGCATTTTTAAAAGAAGTCTCTATTTATAATTTTCGAGACTGATAATTTTGGCAAAAATTGTATAGGGTGATAGTGCAAGTGTAGCCTAAGGTGGCTGTCGGTTCCATCCCTTCTGCGTGCCTAAGGTAGAACTTTGCTCTGGCCAAAGTATAAGGAGCACATTTGCTTTACGAACCCCGTAAGGCAACCAACCAATCACTAATCCACAGACGTGTGTGCAGTTTTGAATTTATTTATATCTCATCTTTTCAAAAGTAGCAATAATGTAAACAGTGAGATGAAATAAGTTAACAAGAGTGAGAAAAACGATACATCATAAAATTAAAGGAAGGAAAGTCACATGACCATGGGTAGGTTAGTTCAGGAAGTGGACCCTCTAAAGTCCTGCATGCAGTATTTTTAACACTGAGCTAGACTCATCTTTAAGATGCCTAGCAGTGAATGAAAAAATATGGCAATAGTGCCAGTCTTAGTTTCTGTGTCATAAATGTTGACAAGAGGGACATAACTGTATATTATATTGAGAAAAGAGACACTGGGCACCCAAGTGAACAATGTCCTTGACAAAACAGTGAGCCTCATTGAGCTCTTTCTTATAGCCTTCCTCGATATAGGCCTTTAATGTCAATTCAGTCACATCAATTTGTAGAGGCCACAGTGGCGATGTGCAGGTAGGCTGCTCCCTTGAATTGTCTAAATTAACTTAGGGATAAATCTTAAGGGACCCAGAGGAGAGGTTAGGTGTCACATGCTTCAGGCAATCCTCCATAAATGTTGTTTTGCTGTGCAAGCTTTTGGTAGGTTTTGGGCAGCTGTGAATTTAGGGGCACGTCCCTGGCAGGTACTGGAATGATGCGCTTTTTTTTGGCATTGCCCCTCACATGCATGAGCACCTCCTCTAACACTCAGCCACACTGGGGGCAAGGTTGAGGTCTTCCCGTAAAAAGTGAGATGTTTACCTAGGGTGCACTCCTGAAGAGAAAGCTACACGCCATTTTGGGAATGTTGGCTGAGATGGAATTAGGCCAGCCAAGGCTGTCCTCCAGGGGAGTGCCCTGGGGACTCTTCCAACTAATGGATAGTTGGGCAGTGAAAACTTTACATCTATAAGCAATGGCCAATAGAATTTAACATATGTATATATATGAGCTTGGTTTTGGTTTGTTTGTTCCACATATAAGTGAAATTATATGGTATTTGTCTTTCTGTCTCTGACTTATACACATATATTTGTGTGTGTGTGTATATATATAGTTTTCAAATATTTATGTATTTTTAATTTTTAAATATTGAGATATAATGGACATACAACAGTAGTTTCAGGTATGCAATATGGTTTGATATTTGTGTACATTGTGAAACAATCACCACAGTAAGTCTAGTTACCATCTATCACTTTACACAGTTAATAACTGTTTTTTCTTGGGAGGACTCTCAAATATTTACTCCTTTGTCTACTTCCAAACATCAGCACAGTATTATTAACTATGGTCACCATGCTGTATATTACAACCCCATCATTTCTTATTTTATATTTGCAAGTTTGTACTATTTTACCCCCTTCCCTCATTTTACCCCCCTCTCCCCTCCCCCTGGCAGGCACCAGCCTGTTCTCTTGTATCTTCATGGGGAGGCCCAGACTCCCCACAACTCTGCGAATGAGTGACCTCCTCACTGTCCTGTCCTCCACAGCCCTGCTCAGCTCCTGTAGGCTCACGTGCATGGCTTCTCTTATGGAGCCAACCCATCTCACATTTGGTCTTCCCTTTTTCCTTCTGCCTTCTCTTTTTCCCAGCATTGTTGTCTTTTCCAAAGAACCCTGCATTCTCATGATGTGCTCAAAGCAGAACAGCTTCAGTTCCATCATCGTCTCCAGCCATGTTTCAGGTTTAATTTGCTTATTATAATAATGGCTTACCACCGCCCTCTGCTGCGCAGCGCATGGCTCCAAATCACCGATGCCTGGGGCCATGGTGACGCAATAACCAAAAGCCTAGGAAATGTAAGCACCCCGGAGGATCCGCATCTATGAGCTTGGTTTTGGTTTGTTTGTTTGTTCCACATGTAAGTGAAATTATATGGTATTTGCCTTTCTCTCTCTGACTTATTTCCTTTAGCATCATGCTTTCCAGGCCTGCCCATGTTGGTGCAAATGGCAATATATCAGGTTTTTTTTAATCCTCACCCAAGGACATTTTTCATTGCTTTGAGGGCGGGGAGGAGACGTGTGAGAGAGAAATATCTATTGGTTGCCTCCAGCGCATGCTCCCGCTGCGGACCGAACCCACAACTTAGGTATGTGCCTGACCATGAATCAAACCTGCAACCTTTCAGTGTGTGGAACATCGCTCCGGCCAACTGAGCCACGCCAGCTGGAGTGACACTCATTCTTTTTTATGACCGAATAGCATTTTATTGTATTTGTGTGTGTGTATATACAACATTTTTTTATCCACTCATCCATAGATAAACATTAAGTTGTTACCACATCTTGGCTATTGTAAATAATGCCGCAATGAACATGGGAGTAAAGATGTCTTTTCCGGCACTAATTTCTAGCAGTTGAGCCCTGGTCCTCTGTGCCCAGCTCTGGAGTTTTGTCCTCTCCAGGGCAGCCTCACCGCTCTCTGTGTGGAGAAGGGAGAGGGGCAAAAGGAGAGAGGAAGAACATTTATCTAGCTTCTTCTCCGTATGGGTTATTATGACAGGTACTTTTCATTTGCCATCTTATTTAGTTCTTAACACTTCCCTTGTAGGTGGATAATATCCCAGTTTCTTAAGGTTTAGAGAGAGAAAGCAATGTATATACTGTCATACAGCTAGTAAGTGGCCCAGCCTGGACCTGAACCACCCCTGCCTGCTTCCGAAGCCCATCTTAAGTATAGAGTACGATGCATTATGCCCTCTCTTTGCCAGACTGTTTCTTCTTGAACATCACTGGTAATTGTTCACATCTCTGTCCTTAATAGGCTTTGAAGAACGTTTTCATTTATCTCTTATCTTAGGCACCTGAAATGATTGGCTCTAGGTCAATACCTGTGAATGAATTAGCTCGTATTACAGAAAAATCAGACCTGTGGTTAGAATTTCAAATGTAAAATCTTAGGACCTGCCAGAAGTAACACTACTGAATTCTCATAATAGAGGTATTCATGGAACATTCGAGTCAACTTGAAATAAGAAAATCGATGTGACAAGAGGTAGAATAAATTCCTTAAACCTCACCTTTTGTTATTTCTGGTTTAGTTTTTTGAGTCCTAGGGGATGATGTTTATTAATTCTTTGATATAACCTAAACCAGACATCCCATTTTGGGGAACAATTAGTATTTAACTTGCCAGCACAGAAATTCTTGGCTACAGTTAGCCTCACCTTCAGAGTCTCTTGAACAGACTATAGCGACAGGTTGTGCTTACCCTGGAAAACTGCTCAGAATTAGACTTAACTAATCAACATTTGTTCTAGTTAGCTGTATTTCTAGCTGTAACTCGGTGTTCTAGAGTCTGCAGTAATTGCTTTGGCTTTCTGGGGAAGTTCAGAATGTGGCTGGAATCCACCGAGGCTCATGCGATTGGGGATCTCAGCACGTTGGAACGTTCGCAAGCACCTGTCTCTTAGCTTTGTGACGCCAGCATGGAGCTCAGCCAGGGAGCTTCTGCTGACAACTGCAAAGCGGAAATGCTGCATTACTTTGGGAAAAAAAGAGAAATGACTTTTCTTAAAATGTCCAATTAAGCCAAATGTTTTGACCTTTAGTATAAAAAGCATAGTTGTGGGAGACACTTTTGTTTCCTACCGACATTCTCCCTTCTTCTTTGTTCACGGTACCACGATTCCATTTAGGCTGCAATTTACCAGCCCCAGGTGAAGCTGGTTTGTCTCATCCAGTGTGGCAATTCCACTCTCTGAGCCATGGATTGGCCTAAGTGTGAGCATGTGCTTTACTTCCAACCAATGAGGAGCAATGGGAAATCTGCTGTAGAGGGATTAAGGCAAACGCTTTTCTCCTTTATAAGAAGGAGCGTTGCGCGGAGAATAGGCATTTTCTGCCCTTCTCGTTCTTTGCTTTGGGTGCCACAGCCTAGAGCTTATTCCTTGCTCCTGGGCTCCCTTAGGGAGCCCCCGTGCTCAAACCTCAGCCCTCTGGGAGATGGCAGCCAGCACCTTGAGGCTATAAGGAGAAGGGTAAGCAAATCAACCTCTGGGAACCAGTGGTTCCCAATCCTAGAACTGCTACTTCAAACTTCTTGTCATATGAGAAAATGAGATAAACTTTATTATTTGAGCTACAAATGAACAAGTCTTTTGTTACTTGCTGTGGAAAGCATTCTTACCATTGATTCATTGGTCAATACTGATCATTGGTTTCCTTCTCTCCTCTCTTGCTCTGAAACAGAATGTCAGTGTCCCGGTAGTGATTTCGTACAGCTGAGTTTCAGTGAGGAGCTGAGATGGCTACATCTTTCCTCCTTGAAAGTTTTTAATAGTTTCCAGAGTCTTTAGAGGATGGAGTCGATACGAAGTAGTTATCTAATTATGGATCTCTTGGGTGTCTTTTATCACTTAGTGAAGATACATGAAAAAGTGTTTACATTTAAACGTTGTTATTCATGTTCTTAGAGTATAAAGTAACAAGAACTAGAGAACTGTATAATTAGAATCTGGTGTTTCATTTGGTGTTTGTAAGGATGCACCTGTGGGGGACAGTATTTTCCAATTAAGGCAACCTTTACTATTCAGAATACACCTTTACTTAGTTCCTATTTCATGTAATACATGTTCCAGGATTTCTTTATTTTATTTTTAAGGAAATACACTAATTTTCCAGAGCCTTTGGAGGCCACTGTAAATAATTTATACCCCAACAAATGCCTGCCCTGTGTACAGAGATCAGAGCACGTGTAGGGTCGGGCCACTCATTACTCAGATTTGCTGGCAGCCCAAGTACACCTGGGGGTCCAGGTGAAAAATCCTTCTTCCCTATTTTGCATGCCTAAAATAGGGCATGCACCTTTTGAATATTCTGAAGATTTAATTATTTTTGCCAGGTACAGATGGCCCTTACTGATATCTTCAACCCTGACCTGAAAGCTACTAGGCCCTTGGTATTTTATTAAGGCAGAGTATGTATATTGAAATGTACTTTTTCTCTTTGGTATGCATGCCCTTTCTTCGGGTAGCTAGAGTATTTCTGCAATACGCAGTGTGTCTATGAGCACTTCATCGCTGCAAACAAAAATGTTCAGTGCTCTCTTTGTGGGTCAAAGGCATGTAACGCATGCCTTTGTGTGGAGTTCCAAACCTCTCGGTGATAGTTGGTATATTAGGCGGTCAAAGTAGAATTCACAGCGACATTGCTTTGATGCTTCTTTGCCCAGGTTTCATTTGGGGAGAGCACCCCCAGGATCATTTAACATGTATTTTAGTTCCAGTCTCTGAATACATGGAATTACATATTAATTGTGATGTGGAGGCACGTGTTCATAGATTTTATACAGGTTAAAAATGCACAATGTATTTTCTTGAGATAATTCTTTTTTACTCATTATATAGTACAGAGTGATATTCCAGATAAACTTTAGATTACATTTTATTTTTAGTCCCTTATCTCTTGAGAGTAACTTTATTATGTTGAGTTTTTTAATTTGAACACCATATTAATATTTTAAAGCTTTCATGGACTTTACACCTGAATATTACTCCTTTAGGCTAAACTAGACTGATAGTCTTTATTTTTCATGTCTAAGAAACTCTAATAATCTCTTTTCCCTTGTAAAAGGGTCATCAATTTCCAACCGAAGTGGCAGTAGAGACTGAGATTATGGGCAAGGATATCTAGTAACCTAAACATGATAAATAAAGTTGTTTTAATGAAGTTGGAGAGGCCATGGTTTTGGAAAGAAAATGGAGAGCTGGATTTTACCAGAAAGGGCTAAAGAATGTGGTAAAATAAGAGAGAACTTCAAAGAGATGAGTTGATGATAATTTAAGAATTTGTATATTTATCCTCATTCTTTTATATAAAAATACTTAAAACAACCCCTTGTGGTGGACTTGGTCACTACAACGAATACCAGCTAAATAGTTGCCCTGCCTTCTTGTCGTAACTACCTTCAACATCAAGGGCTCAGAACTTGGTGCATGACAGAATACAGGGTGTTATGCATCTGTTCCACCTTTGTTTTTGTTTCCTGAGCCAATGTATGCATTGTTTTAGTCTCCATTATTGTTGTGTGTTTCTGTTGACCTTCTGGTCTGCAAAAAAATTTATCTTGTTTTTTTATTATGGTTGTAATTTTTTTTAAGCTATTAAGGAAGAGTTGTGAAAAATGCTTAAAGTATAAATTAAATACTAAACTAAGTGGAAATCACCATGATTATATCTTTTTACTGTAAAATTAATTTTTTTTTTCTATCAGTGCTATGGGTTTGGGCAAAAAGGTTCCCCAACTCAGTCTCATCTTACCCTAAGTCTCAGGCTTTCTTCAGTCTATTCTTATTTTGCTTCCTTTTTCACCACTCCACTAAATGGCAAATCACCAAAGACTCCCTGTTTGCAAAGCCAGCAAACAGTTTAAAATCATCTTCCCAATACTCTTGGCAGCATTTGACCAGCTGACCTTTCCCTCATCCTCAAAATGCTCTCTTCTGTTAATTCATGAACATAATGTTTGCACTTTTCTTTCTACTTCTCTTGTCATTCCTTCCTACTCTTGTCAGTTTTTCCTTCCATTCTTGATCTTTACATTTTAGAAGGCCTCATACTACCCTGTTGCATTTTCTCCTACATGATTCTAATTACTTCCTTAGCTTTCGATACTATATTCTGTTATCTCCCAAATTCATATAGAAGTCTTCTGAGCTTCATACTTTTATACCTAACTCCTTTTTTGACATCTCTGTTTAGATGACTCCAAATAATTTTGACCTTAACATATCTAACACTGAACTTTGAATCTTTTAGTGCTGAATTTACTCATCCTCCGGTCTTTTGCATCTCAGCGAATTCTGCCAATATCCTTGCATTTACTTTGCTGGAAATTAAGGAACCAACCTTGATGCCAGTTTCTCCCACATCCTCACATAAATCCATCACCAAGTCTTATAATTTTTGCGGCCAAAATATATCTGAAATCTGATCCCCGCATCCACTGCCACCACTAATGTACTGCAAGTCACAGTCTGTCTCCTTTAGCTACTACATTAGCTTCCTACTTGGACTTTATATTCCAATCTTTCCAAATCTGAACCTCTTCTCCCGAAACCAAGCAAAGAAATCTACTTAAAATGAAAATCAGATTTTGTAATTTCTTTCTAAATGATTGTGGATTCTCCAAGGGGTAGATACCAAGATACAATTAAATGTATGCAGATTTTATCAAGAAAATACTTATAAGAAAAAATAGGGAGTTGGGGAAGGTGAGAGGACCAACAGACTGTGATGGCTGATTCCAGATAAAGCTGATTCCAAAAAAAAGGAAGGGAAAGAAGGTTGGGTAGCAGGGTTTCAGACTGTGGTTGGTCCAAGGAGAGTGTGGCAAGGCCGTGGAGGAGTCTTTGAGTCAAAGGAGTTGGTCTTCTTTATATGTTCACTGCACTCAGTCACCGACTGGAACGCCCTGCTGGGATGGCCTTGGGTAAATTCCACTATGAATATCAGAACGCAGCAGCTGGCGTCTTTGGTCAATTATGCTATCTGTAGCTGGAGAACTGTGAGGCATTCTCATGGTGACCTGTGTTTCCTTGGACTACTGTAAAAAATTACCACAAACTGGGAGGCTTAAAACAATAAACATTTATTCTCTCACAGTTCAGGAGATGAGAAGCCCAAAATCTAGATGTTGACAAGTTTGGATCCTTCTAGAGGCTCTGAGGGAAAAACCATACCTTTCTCCTAGCTTCTGGGATTTCTGGCAACCTTTGCATTTCTTGGCTAATAGATGCATACTTCTAATCTCTGGCCCTGTCTTCATACTGGCTTTCTCTTTGTGAGGGTCTCTGTGTGTCCTCTCATCCACTTATGAGAACAAAAGTCATTTTGATTTAGGGCCCACCCTAATCTAGTTTGACTTCATCTTAACTAATGACATCTGCAAAGACCCTGTTTCCAAATTGGTCACGACCTGAGGTTTGGGGTGGACGTGAATTTCTGGAGGAACTTATTCAGTCCAATATACTGCCACACCTCCTTCAGTCTTATGTAAGTAGAATACAAGTAGATTAAAATTAGTGAGGTTTAATGAAGAGGAGTATATTAAAGATGCATTTGGGACGGTGTAGGAAGGAAAAGGAACACCAGGAAAGATCTAGGAGTCATAGAGACACCGTATAATGTAGTCATGAGGTGGAAAGAAGGGTGGAAGAGGTGTTTCAACATGAAAACATACAGAACCTGATAACTAAGTAAAGGAAATGAAAGAAAGAAGGTGTAAATGCTTGATCTGATTGACAGACAACAGTGAAAGAGGAAAAGAGCTGTTTTTAGCAAATAAATGAGTTAAATTTTGGCCATTATGAATTTGTGAAGGTGGAAAGATACCTAGGGGGAAATACCTAAACACAGATTGGTAACACAGGTTAAGGTGAAGATACCATAATGAGGAGGCCCCCCAAGTGAGGAAGGGTGAAGGAATACCATGTAGCATCAATCTTATAGAGTCCCTCCCTGCTCTTCAGACATGTAGACACACTTTTGACTGATGAGCAGCCATCTTTGCTCTCTGTTTATAGCACGTCTGTGAAATAAGGCGAAGCAGAAAACATGAACCAGTCACTAAATCGGGGGTGAGGGTTCAGGGTTCCTATAAAACAGTGAAACTGTGTTCCCTCTTTTGAAGAGCAAAGCATCCTGGGCAGGGATCAGAGAAAGGAGAAACACGGGCACTTTAATTCCTCCTATTTTGTGTTACTGAATAATGAAGACGCTGATGTAGAGTACAAGATCTGAAAATAGACCCACTCAGTGGATTTCAAGTGAAGAAAAGCCCTGTTGCCTTTTGTCTGTGTGTTTTGCCTGGATGGGCTGCTTTGCAGCATTTTCTTTCACTGTGCTTCCATAGTCTCAGCTAGAGCAAGGTCTACGTCAGAGCTTGTGGGCACTATTGATATTTTGTTGTAGGTGCTGTCCTGTGCATTGTAGGATGGATAGCAGTATACCTGGACTCTGCTCACTAGGTGCTAGTAGCACCCCTCCCCATCCCCAGTTGTGACAGCCAGTATTATTCCCAGACATTGCCAAATGTCCCATGGGGACAGAATCACCCCTGGTTGAGAACCACTGCTTTAAATCATGGCTGTCACATGCAAGATATACTTGGTCTTCAGAGTAAGGGCTCTTACCATGATAGCACAGTGAAGGAAATGTGCTAAACAAATTACACATCAGGTAAAGAGGGTTTGATTTGAAAGCTACCAATATTGCTGGCTTTGCTAATGATGGCTGTATTGTAGCCAGAGTGCTATAGTTAAATACTTGACAAGTCTTTCAATTACCAGCCAAAACTGAGAAGAAAGATAAAACAACAGAATGGCCAATTCTTTCTCAACTCCCAGCATTTATATCCCATTGAAAATCGTCCCATAGGATGATTACCTGCGTACTGTCCATGAGTACTAACAAACGCCAGAGAATAGTCAAATTAACCTATTTCACATATCATCATGTTTGGAATTTGCTAAATGTCTGGAATAAAATTTTCAAAGGTTGGCAAAGTGCAGGAAGATGTTGTAATTTACTCGGCTCTCTTAATGCTCAGTCTCATGAATATAAACGTAACCGATGTTTTGACTTGGTACCAGTACGGAACGTCGGGATTTGAAAGCTTTTCAGAGTTGCAGTTGGGATTTTCGGGGTGAGCTTTGTTGTTTCTTTTCTCTAAGAGCCTCAGTGCAGCAGGTCTTCTCGTCTTCCACGGTGAGTCCTGTGGAGTTAGCACCCTGGCAAAGCGCGCTCTCCCCTTCCTAATCCTCTTTAGTTTTTTATTTGTAGCTTCGTTCTGTGGGGATCCTAACCCTGCAACTAATAAAACGTGGCGGGTGTCAAAACCGCTGACACTTTTTCAAAGCAGATTGAGAGAGCAGCCAAATTTCAGGGTTGCACTTAATTTGAAAAATTGGTTAGGAAGTCTCGCATGCAGGGAAGCATCTGGGATGTCTGAAAAATGGCCTTGGCATTCCTAACTGGAGAGGGGACACTGCCCACCAGTGCAGAATGAAGCAGGCATGCGGCTCAGCATTCAAATCTTTTTTTTCTTTTTTCATTTTCTCCCCTTAAAAAAAATCTACATTCTCCTTTTTATCACAGAGCAGCTTTAAAACGTCGTCATGCATCTTCCCATCTGTCTGGATTTGATGGGAGGAGAGTAGCCAGAGGGTCTGATGCTTGGGTACCTGGCCCAAGGTGCCTGTCATACATCACACTTGCTCCCCACTGCCATTACAAATGCTAAATGGCAGCCCCAGAAGAGTTCTCCCCGTGGCGTCTCCAGCCGGAGTTTCCTTGACTATATAATAATCAGATCTGACCAGATGGTGATGAGTCCGGGAATGCTTTCTGAATGAACGCTTTTTAATCATTCCTGCTAGGCATCCTTATTCTAAGTGAACCCAATCAGCTTTAGGCTGTGCAGGTTATGAGAAATCTGACAATTTGGACTAAATGACTGTTACCAATTGTGCTTTCCCATAGTTCAATGGGAGGCCAATTTTTCCTGTCTGCAGTAATTTTACTTTAAGTGACTGAAGTGACAGACTGTGACAGATTGACAGCCATGGTCAAGAGACCTGATTACATGGGTTTGCTCCCTGTCAATGCCTTTGTATATATTTAGCCTGTATTAGAAAGATCACTGCTAGTGTCCCAGGTCTGTATATTATTCTCATACACTCTGAGGTTTGAACTTCTGAGTGTCTCTCTGAGCTTCACGATCTTGGCTGCTGTGGGGCACCATCCAGATCCCTCTTTGAGTTGGTCTAGTCATTCTCAGAGCTCTTGCTGTCCAGAGCTCACAGCTGGGCTCCTCCCCAGAAGGGAGCTGCTCCCACCAACATCGCTTCACTCCTCTCCTCTCCCCGAGGCAGCCCCCTTCCTGTGACTGGGCTGGGAAGGGGTCCTAGGGTCCTAGGCAACTCTAAAGGACAATCCCCGCATCCAGAGTTCCTATGAGGGCCAGCAGTAATGCCATTCACCTTTCCTCCTGTGTGATCCAGCTGCCCTTGCTCCTTCACTGTTGTCCCCTTAGAACTGACTTCCTGCACACAAACATCCTTCCCAGGACCTGTTTTTGGAACCCAAACTAAGGCAGCTACTTAGAAAAAAGAACAGCAATGAATGTTGTGTCCTCTATTAATTTCAAGGATCGTTCTCAGTTGTAACCAAAGAATGATTTATCAGAATATAATAACATCTTTAATGATGGGGCCAATATGTCCCCCACCCCCATCAAGTAAAAGGTTATATTAATCATGCAACAAACATTAGTCGAGTACGTTGTTCATGCCAGATGCAGGTGACATAAAGGTGACAGAGTCTCTGCTTCTGAGGAGCTCATGGTGTGGGGAGAAGAGTGTAACCCCTTTCTCCCCAAACCAATAATGGATTGTGCGGAGAGGCAACGGCGAGAAGGGGAACACAGTGGGGCAATATCCACAGAGAGCAATGATGGGGTCACATCCTGAAAAGCCTTCCCTCTCGGTTCCCTCCCATTCTCCTTCCCTCTCCTTCCCCCTCTTTCTCTCCCCTTCCTCTTTCTGTCTGTCTCCTTCTCTCCCGCCCTCTCTCACTGTTCAGAGTAGTGGTGCTTTTCATATTCTTATAATTATTTTGTTACTTAGAAACATACTAACTTCGTGCTTGTTGGGCTAAACTCTCCACGTTAGTTTACAGAAATGCCATTCTGTTCCACAACTTTTTAGAGATTCTGCTCTATGCTGGAATGGACATTGCATCTCCTTCCCATGTAACTCTTTCCTCTACATAGTTGGTAGAACAAAAGTTCTTAATCTTTATTGATTCTACACAGTGCACATGTCTTCATGAAAATAGCCGTCTATATTGCTGTTTAAGTTTTACATTGAAGCTGGACCTAAGGAAGATGAAGTATTTTGCAGAATTCTATTTGCTCTATTCACATCTGTTTATCATATTTTATATATTAACTTGGGGATTTTTTAGTGGGAGAGAAACTTAAAAATACTAGGGCCTATTTAGAATAAAAACTGTTGAGTCTAAAATTACAACTCCCCTGAGATTCTACACAAACCTATTCCTAAACTAGTTATATAAGTATGTATTTTAAAGGTAATTGTGTATATTTAGCATATTTAATGTAGGTGACACATATGATCTAATGGACTTAGCAATAAACAAAATATTATTCTATCAGAGATTAGTGAGAAAAGATACAAATGAAGTCCTTTAGATTTGCTAATCTTTTTTTTTTTTCCCCTAGTGTTACTTGCCAACCACACATTACAAACAAGAATCGTTTTGACCCACATTGAAAGGAGTCAGGTGTGAAGAGCTGACGGGGTGGAAGATGATCAATCACCCTTTGGAAGAGTAAAGGGAGCTCACAGCTTATGCGGATGCATGCCCATGGCAGGGTCTGCAGAGTGGTTTACGGCTCTCGGTTTTTATTCGAAGCAAGCAGGGTGGTGTAGAGTCATAGTAAGTTAAAGCTTCTGGTTTTTTGTTGTTGTTTTTAGTATCTCCCCCATGATTTTTCACTCCACTGTCGTGTTTTATGCTACCTGCCTTGCTTCTGGCTTCTAAGGACCAGCGGTGGGTCTGGGCATGCAGCCCTTCTTGCAGGAGACACTCTGTTGGTGGAAAAAATTTGGTCCGTTGCAAAGAGTGCCCACAGGCAAGGGATCTGACACTACACGTTCACAGTGTGTTCTTTACTGCAGCACTAGGCACAGCAAGAGGGTGGCGGGCTTGGCTCAGGGTACAGGGAAGAGAGGACTAAACATTGGAGGAGAAAGCATGCCAGGTCTAGGTTCAAGTTAGCCAGCTTATGGGCAGCAACAACTATAGATCTGTTAGTGCCAGTGAGCTCCTTTAGCTATAGCTAGGAAGCATGTGACTCTTTGCTTCTTCCTTTAATTATCATCTAGGCTCCTCAGGACTGTCCTCAATGTGCCTCTGAAAACCCAGAATTAACCTTTCTGTACTATTTGACAATATTCTGGATAACCGGACACTGTTCTGTGGCCACTGATGCAGTTCTTTTCCTCTCCTACAGTTCGCCTTGGAACATCTGTCTGGCCCGACTTCCTCTGTCTCCTGTAAAACAGAGTTTTCCCAAACTGTGGGCCATGTTCAGAAGGCAGCATGGAAGATGACTTTAGGTGATTCATAGACTGTGCATTAAATAATATCCCATCACATGGTGAAAATTCAATTATATCTCCTTTTAAATTATTTTAATTTGTATTATTTTAGATAGTGGCAAGTTTGTCTTCATAATGTTGCTAAGAAAGATTAGCTCCTAGGAGCTGGAGCGTGGGCTAAAGTACCACAGGTACTTGAAAAATAAATTCCAAAGTATTTATATTTCCAAAGTATTGGAAAATAAATATAAACATTTAAAATTATATTCATTTTACTTCATTTAAAGATTATTAGAACAGTTTTAGGTTCATAGCAAAATTGGGTGCCAAGTATGGAGAGTTCCCATTTGTCTCTTGTCCACCACACATGTGCACAGCCTCCCCCACCAGAGTGGTACATTTGTTACAATCTATGAACCTCCACTGACACATCATTAAATTTTATCTTTATGGTCAACTTTTAGTTTAGTATGCCAAATAATACTAGTTTTCTTTTTATGGTAGTGATAAAAAAATTAAAAAAATAAAGTCAGTTCAA
Source organism: Mormoops blainvillei (assembly GCA_004026545.1). Lineage (NCBI taxonomy): Eukaryota > Metazoa > Chordata > Mammalia > Chiroptera > Mormoopidae > Mormoops > Mormoops blainvillei. The sequence goes on from PVJD01010294.1 coordinate 48,868, forward strand.
AGAAAACTGTTAAATAATAGTACATGTGATACCCTAATGTGATAAAAGTCATGAAGGTGGTAGTTGGGTGAGTTTGCAAAACACTGAACTTTTGTGTTTGTTTTTTTGGTGGGAGTGTTTTGAGTGAATCTCATTTGTTTCTGTGGCTTTGAATATTGCCAGTATACTGAATTCTCCCAAATACATGTCTGTCTTCTGAGATCTGGAGTCATTGCATAGATATTAGAATGTCCACAGGCTCACCTGGTCAAATGGGAACTCTTCTTCATCAGAGTCCTTCCTTCTTCGGTGTCCCAATCACTGTTCTTGGCATCCCTCCCCAACCCTCAAGTCAGCAACTTGAGAGACATTATTTTCCCTCCCCATCCCATTGCTTCCATCTGGAATTGTTCTCCGAAGCCTGTGGCTTCTTCCTCTTGAATCTCCTTTGAATCTGCTCCTTCATTTAAACCTATCAACAGTGCCCTAACTCTGACCCTCGCAATCTGTCTTGTGCGCCAACACACTTGCTTTGTAACTGAATTCTCAGCTTCCTTTATTGATTCCCCTCCTGTCCATTCTGCTCACCATGGCTAAGTTGTTTTTGTGCCATATGCATCAATACATGCCACTCCATTGTTTAAAACCCTTTGTTGGTTTGCACTTTCTTACTTCAAAATGGTATAAACTCCTTTATTTGATATATGAAGCCCTTCATGGTCTGCGTTTTGAATACCCACCCATCTTCTTTCATTTCCTGACATACCCTCCTGATTTTTCCACCTCACGCCATATGTCATAGTAACATGTAGTTTGCTAGTGTACTGTGACATGCTATGCCTCTTTGCCTCTGCACCCATGAGTACCCTCTACCGAAGAGGGAGTCGGTAATGTTTAAGGACACACGATCACTGTCGCTTATAAGTATGTGATCTTGGTCAGATTACTTAACCTTTTATGCCTCAATTGCTTTATCTATATAATGGGGATGTGTCCTAAATTTAATATACATTTTGCAGGTTTGTCTTGAGGATGTAATGTTTTAAATATGTGTAGGACCTAGAGTGCTTAAAATACAGAAAGTGCTATATAAACATGATTCATTACAGTCATGACTTTTCTTCCATGTCAACTGAGTGAACCGTAAATTCCTAGAGACAGATCTAGTGCTGCCTCCTTTGTGGGGTCTTTACTTGCCTCCCCAGGGGTATGACTTTTCCCTTTCAGCGCAGCCCCTCCGTAACTGTGATATGCTTATTTAAACAACTACCAGACTTCATTGTACTCTAGTTCCTGTATCTGACATTACTGGATTGGGGCTTCTTGGGAAAAATTATTGTGTTTTACCTATTTTGGTCTGCAAAGACTATTGTTCAGTGTATCAAATAAATGAATAAATGCAGAAAATTACATGATCTTTAAAAAAAATTACTGTGGAGAATTTCAAGCACACAAAAGTAGAGATGCTCATACAGGAATTCATTATTTTACCCAAACATAGCTTCAGTCAGCAACATACTGCTATTTTGTTTCATCTGTTCTCTGCTTTTTTTTTTTTTTTGATAGAGTATTTTAAAGCAAATCCCAGACACTGTATTTTTCACTCATAAATAAATCAGGGTCATAAATAGATAAGGAATTAATTTAAACATTACTACAACAAAAAAATAGGCAGTAATTCCTTTATATCATGTAATCCCCATTCCATATTTAGTTTTCCCTAGTTGTTTCAAAATACCTTTGAATTATTGGTTAGGTTGCATTAGGATCCTACCCTCAAAATTTTTTATATTGTGTTTAGCTAATGTGTTTCTAAACTGTTAATTTCAAAGGGCATTCCTTCTTATACCATTTACCTTTTAAAGAATCTACGTCATTTGTCCTTTTGCATTTCCCACACTTTGAAGTTGGCTGATTGTGTCTTTATGTTGTAATTTAATGTGTTTAATATTAGAAATGATAATCTAGGTTCTAGGGTAGGATGGCATTACCTCTCAGCCCTTTAAGTGGACAGAACTAGGGAATACACATTTTAAGATAATAAACTGTGAAATCATATTTATATTTCTAATTTAAATGGAGTACAGGTATCTTTTAGTGATCCTTTTATTTTTCTTTTTAATTTTTATCTTTTATTGTTCGGTTACAGTTGTACCAGTATTTCCCCGTTGCTCTCCCCGCCCCCCCCCCCACTCTACAGTCAACCCCCACCCTGTTGTCCGTGCCCACGGATCCTTTATGCATGTTCCTTGACTGACCCTTCCCTTTCTTTCCCCCATTATTGCCCTACCCCCTCCCCTCTGTATCACAGGATTTTTATTTAACTATTTTGAGTTTTTAAATAAATCTTTTGTTCTGAAAATCATGGTTCCTAACTACATTCACACAATTTTGCATGGGCTTTCATTTGATATTTTATAGTGGTTTCAAAATAAAATATTTACAACACTACCAATAATAAAACTAATACATTTTATTAATATTTCTGTGTGCATGTGTATATTTGGTCTTTAGGATGTTCAGTCAAAATTCTGTGTCTTGAATTTTGCAATTCAAGTCATTTGCAATTATTCGTCTACTTGTGATTATACCATTAACATCATAAAGGACTAATAACAGATTTTTATTCAGGTGATTTTTTTCCCCCTCAATTTTGATAAGTTGTTTTACTAAATGTACTCTTAAAAATCATATAGAATATTTTCATGGTTTGAAATTTAATTCTATAAAACAGGGAACATTTAGAGATACCTAGTTTCTATCCTTGCCCTTCCTTCCATTCTCTATCTCCCTTTAGTTTTAGTATTATTGAAAATATAGGCAAATCTGTTCATGTATCTATTCATGTCCTTCTTTACAAAGTTGTATAGTGTACTTTAAGAAATAGTAGACCTCTTATTTTGAGATCATTGTTGATGACTTTTGTTTGTAAGAAAGAATACAGAGAGATCCCATGCATCTTTTACTCAGTTTCTCCCAGTTAGAACATCTAGTAAAACTGTGGGACAATAAGACAACTGGGATACTGATATTGACATAGAATATTACCATTAATACAAGGATTCTTCAGGTTGCACTTTTATAGCCACATTGAGTTCCCTCCTGCCTCTGACCTCTCCTTAACCCCTAGCAATCACTAATCTGTTCTCTATTCCTATAACTTTGGCAGTTAAAAATGTTATATAAATGAAATCATATAAATCTTTTGGGATTAGCTTTTTTTCTGCTCTGTATAATTACCTGGAGATTCATCTAGGTTGTAACTATCAGTTCACTTTTTTTTCTTTATTGCTGAGTGACACGCTATGATACGGATGTACGACATTCAGTGGTTTAACCATTCACCCATTGGAAACACTTAGGTTGTTTTCAGTTTTGGCTGTTATAAATAAATCTTCTAAAGAACACTCAGGTTTTTTTGTGAAGATGATTTTTTATGTCTCTGAGATAAATTTCCAGAAGTACAACTATTGGATCATACTATAGTTGCATATTTAGTTTTTAAAGAAATAAACTGTGTTTCTGGAATGGTGGTACCTTTTGTAAATGTCCACCAGCATTAGAAGAGTGATCCAGTGTCTTAGCATCCTCATTAGCATTTAAAATAATCACTGTTTTTTGTTTTAGCCATTCTGAAAGATGTGTGGTAATATTTCATTGTGATGTCAATTTGCATCTCCCTAATGGCTAATGATATTCAACACCTTTTCATGTGCTTCCTTGTGGTCTTAGGCTGCTCCAACAAAATGCCAAACTAGGTACCTTATAAACAAAGAAATTAGGTGTTTCCATAGAGTAGTGATTATCATATTTGCCTCACAAAGAAATTTATTTCTCATAGGCTGTGAGTCCAAGATCAAGGTGCCAGTATGATCACATTCTGGTAAGAGCCCTCTTCCTGGGTCATAGCTGGTAGCTCATCACATGGTAGAAGGGCCCGGGAGTTCTGCGAGGTCTCTTTAATAACACTCATTCTGCTCATCAGGGTTTCACCTTCGTGACCTAAGCACCTCCCACAGACCCCATCTCCTAACACCATCACATTGGACATTAGGATTTCAACATATGAATTATGGGGGAGACCAAACACTCAGGCTATAGCACTACCATCTGTATATATATATATAACTATCTGTTCATGTCATTAAAAAAAATAGTGGTAAAATGTTTACTTACTTAGATACCATGTACACATTACACTGAACTTAGCCACTTTTAAAATTTTATTTGTTTTCTCTAAAATACCCTTTGTCATTTAATAATGAGAAAGCTTTCAAAGAAATCTCATTGGGAGGTTTAAACTATAATTATTCAGGAAATTTCATTGCTGTTGCCAACTCTGTTCATGTCTTTTGCCCATTTTCTAATTGAATTTTGTTTTTTACTGTTAATTTTCAGTATTCTTTGCATATTGTAGCCACTAGTCCTTTATGAGATGTGTATTTTGCGAACATTTTCTGTGTAGCTTGTCTTTTCATTATCTTAACAGAGTATTTTACAGAGTGAAAGTTAATTTTGATGAAGGAAAGTTTTCCTTTTATGGATTGTACTTTTGGTTTCACATCTGAAAAAAAAAAAGCCTAGCACCCCAAATTTCTCTTATATATTTTTTCTAAACATTTTAATATTTTACAATTTAGACTTAAATCTATGATCCATTTTGAGTTTTTTTTCCATAAGATGTGGGACTTAGGTATAGTTTTTTCTTTTCTTTTTTTTCCCTGTAGATATCCACTTGCTCCAGAACCATTCGTTGAAAGGCTATCTTTCCTCTATTGAACTACTTCTGCACTTTCCTGAAAAAGCAGTTGTGCATATCTGTATGCATCTATTTCTGGGTTCTTTATTCTGTTCCATTGGTCTATGTATCTATTCTTTGCTCAGCACCACATCATGTTTGTTTCTGTAGCTACATAATTAATCTTGAAGTCAGATAGACTGATTCCTATCAGTTTATTCTTTATTTTGAAAGTGTTCTAGCTATTCTAACTCTTTTTCCTTTCCATCTAAAGTTCAAATTAATCTTGTCTATATTTATAAAAATTCTTGCAGAGATTTTGATATAAATTGCATTATACCTACATATAAATTTTGGGGAAAATTCACATCTATGCTATGTTCAGTCTTCTAATCTATGAACTCATATGCTTGTCCATTTATTTAGCTCTCCTTTGAATTCTTTTATCAGTGTTTTGTAGTTTTGGCATACAAGTCCCACATATGTTTTCTGTTTAAATCTACTTTATTTTGTGGGGCAATTATAAATACTGTTATATTTTTGTTTCAGTGTTCACAAGTTCATTAGTTTATAGAAATATAATTGATTTTTGTATGTTTATCTTGCATTCTTTGACCTTGTTGAACTTACTTATTAGGTCTAGAAGATATTTTTCTTGTGGATTTCTTTGGATTTTCTACATAGACATTTGTGCCATTTGCGAATAGGGACAGATTTTTTTCCCCCTCTCTATCACTTACCTACTTTTTTTTTCCCTTCACTTACTTGCACTGGCTAGAATTTCCAGTACCATGTTAAATAAGGGTGGTGAAAGTACACATCCTTGTTTCCAGGGGGAACAAGGGAGAAAATATTCAGTCTATAGCTATTGAGAAGATATTAGCAGTAGAATTTTGTATATATTCTTTATCAAATTGAGGAAGTTCTCCTCTATTTGTACTTTTCAGAGATTTTTAAAATGAATAGAAGTTAAAATTTTTCAAATGCCATTTCTGCATTGATCGATGTGCTCATGTGTGTTTTATTCTTTATCCTATGATTTGGTGAATTACATCAACTTTTCAAATATTGAACATGCATACCTGGAATAAATTCCATTTGGTCTTGGCGAATAATTATTTTTATATTTTGCTAAATCCCACACATTAATATTTTGTAAAGGATTTTTGCATATATACCCGTTATCTTGAGGGATATTGGTCTATAGTTTTTCTTTAGTACTACTGTCTTTTTCTAGTTTTATTTTCAGAGTCATATTAACTTAATAAAATTAATCAAAGTGTACCCTCTATTTTCTGAAAGAGATTG
>PVJD01010295.1:0-54866 GCA_004026545.1 Mormoops blainvillei
TCTTTAAATAAAATTTTTCCTAAGGTGTTTTTGGGGGTTTTGTTGTTGTTGTTTTGCTATTTTACAAATCATCATCACAGCAGCATGAAACTGAGAAGCTGCCTTTCATGCTAGGAAGATATAGAAGCATATTCCATTATCGGGGCCTATTTAGATCGTTTAAACTGCTGCTTCGAGTGCCCAGATATTCTTGTATTTTCATTTTATTTCTAAAATACATTCCATTAATTTTGCAGAAAATGAAATTTGTAATTTTTAAATTATGAAAACTAACCAAAGATAAGAACTTAGATACTTAGTGAAATTTGAAGTGAGAAATTCACTTTAGCCTGTACTGGCGTGCGGCCTCCTGGACAGTCTCCACTCTGGATGCTTCATTAACAGTGTGTATAGGCATATCGTGTTGTATTACATGTCACTTCATTGCATTTCATAGACGTTGCATTTTTTACAATTTGAAGGTAAGATCCTCTCCCAACAAGAAGATTATGACTCACTTTATTGTGGCGATCTGGAACCAAAATTTCAATATCTCCAAGGCATGCCTGTAATAATGGTAAAAGTAACATTTATTATTTCCTATGTGCCCCCAAATGCTCCTTTGTTATCTCCTTTAGCATTTAAAATAAGCCGATGAAACGTGTAATATTGTCCCCATTCTACATATGAGAAAACCAAGGTTCAGAGACACTAAATACTTTAACTCAAAATCATTACGGCAGAGCTGGGATCCAGATGCAAATCTGCATGAATCTGGCATTCTAGATTAGCGACATCGTGGTGTCAGAATGGAAAGACCAACTCATTGATGTTCCTTTCTCTCACATTCTGCCATCTCCAGAAAATGCAAAGGGCTCCTTATCCTTAATACTTTCTGATTCTACCGCCCCTGTGCAGTAGAAAGGCTTCACTCAAACAGCTCTTAAACACCGTTTGGAAGCATCATGTGGGGAAAACAGATAAAGCCCCAAGAGGAGGGCTAGCCATGCAAGCTCACTTACAGCTGGTAGATCTTTCATGAGCTGGATGTCAAAATGTTGTGATTTTTATGAAAGCAGAAATTAAATGCTGCACAATGACAAGTATTTTACAATCAATGTACCTGTTTTCATGCATGGTCATCTCCCAACAACTATCCTTTTTCTTCCATTTCTGAGACATGTGTAACTCTAAAGAACCTGAAAACAGCAACTGAATACACCCATACTGTACAAGCCCAGTTGTGAGAATGACCCATGGGCAGTGTTCATGGAATTTCAGAACTAGAAAGAAATGGAGAGATAAAATCAGTTTCATTTACTGATAGGTACTTAGGCTATTTCCAGCACCTGGCTATTGTAAATAACACTGCCATAAACATAGATGTGCATAGGTGCTTTTGAGCTGGTGTTTCAGGATTCTTAGGATATAATCCCATATAAAGCAGGTGGTGAAAGACAAATACCACGTGATCTCACCTATAACAGAAACCTAATGAACAAAACAAACAAAACAGAACCAGAGGCATGGAAACAAGGAACAGACTGATGGTGATCAGGGGGAGGGGAGGGAGATAAGGGGAGAAAGAAGGGGAAGGGTCTAATCAACGAGCAGGTATAAATGACCCATGGACGTGGACAACGGGGTGCGGATTGACGGGGTGGGGGGGGGCACGGGGAGCAGAGCAGGGGAGAGCAATGAAGGAAAATTGAGACAACTGTAGTAGCACAACAATTTAAAAAAGGGCGAAGGAAAATGAAAGTCAGTTTCATAAGTGGCATGGATAGTTAGGGATATCACCCAAGCAAAGACTGGCTTCCGGTGGAGACACTGTTCCATTACCTCTGTTCCATGCCACCAAGTCTCGATAATGCCTAGGAGATCATATTCGCCCTCTTAGGTGAAACTTTAAGTGGACTTTGTTCATTGCTGAGCTCCGTACATTGTTGAATATACAGCCACCGGAGGCTATAAGTATTGTTATGGGTCCTCTTTCCTATTAGTTTCTCCTGATAAGTGCTGGTCACCTGTTTCTCCATTATTTTCCCTTCTATTCCACACCTGCTGGGCCCCATAGCATCTGGCTTTACAAACAAACCTCATTGGCATTGATCTCCCTCCCCTCTCAAATGTCAGTGCAAAGCTTTTTATGTGCTTTTATTTGGAACAACGGGAATGAAAGTGAAGCCTGCTAGATGTTCAAACCATTGGCAGGACCAGCCGAGGAGAGGCGGGAGAGGGGAGTGGAAGGGGACGAAACCAGGAATGGACAGCACTGGGGCTGAGAAAACAAGCCCAGAGGAGCCATCGGTACCCCGGAGAGCAGGACAAGCTCGTCTTCCATTCAGCTGAGCGCCTTATTGGGTGATGGGCGGAGGGCGGGGCAAGGCAGCAGAAGAGTCCAGGTAAAGGTCATTTTCGATGCAATGCTCAGGCGAGGTCGGGGAGGGGACAAGGCCAGGATTCCGAGTCATCATTCTCTGGGAACAAACTCCATCATGTATCCAGGTAAATGGGAGACAGTTTGCAGCCATGCATGTTAAAGGGGGAACTGGCAAAGGGTTGGGCCGGAACCAGGCGGCTTGTCAGAGACCCACCAGAGTATGTAAGAGTTCAGGACTAATCTGCTGTACCAACAGGACCTGGTACCGTGAACTACAGGCAGGTGTAAACCTGGTTGCCTAGAAGAGACCGACAGTACAGAAACCAAGGTAAGATTGCAGTTCAGTGCCTAGTGAGGTCCAGCTCTAGTTTTACAGCTTTTGGCAACAAAACTTGCCTTCTGCCAGACGGACTAGAGTCTCCTACTTCAGTCTCTGCTGTGTCAGGAGGTGAGTGGGACCTGAGGGCCCAAAGCTGAGCCAGAGAAGGCTGAGGCTGACTCAGGTCATGTGTAGCCTACAGATGAAATCAGAGGAGACAAATCGATGGTAAAGGGAAACACTAGACCTGAGCTAAAACCGCAACACTAACGGTGGAAGCAGACTGGCTGGCCTAGAAAGAAAACAGGGCTTGCAGCTGAGGCAAAACCTCCTCGGAGAAGTTTCCTCTCTCCGAAGTCCAGCTTCCTGGAATCCGACCAGCCGAGGACCCAGGCACTCCGAAGCTGGGGAGCATCACCGACTGAAGGACGCAGCAGAGCCAGGCACCCTAAGAGAGATATTCCCATGCCGTTCACTTTAGAATCACTACCCCCGTCTATGTAAATCTAAGCCCCTAGACTTTTTTTAATTTTTTCAATTACAGTTCATTTTCAATATATTTTTTTTTGTTTCAACTGTGTAGTAGAGTGATTAGACAATCCTATCCTTTATAAAGTGCTCCTCTTGATTATTTCCAGTACCCGTCTGGCGCCATACGTAGTTATCACATTATTATTGACTGTACTCCCTGCGCCGCACTCCACATCCCCGGGACTACTCCGTACCTGCCGACCTGTGCTTGTTCAGCGCCCCGGGTGCACAGCTCCTTTGGGAGCAGCACCATCTCTCCACATGCAAGGCAGATCACAAGCAAAGCCAGCTTTTAAGTAGCGAGGACCACTCCGTGCCAGGGTCATCTTCACTGTATTTCCTCATATTGTGCATGGGTTATAAATTTCCTAAGGAAAAGGCTTTAAAGAAAAATAAAATTAGGGGTGTGCTTTTACAACTTTCCCCCTTTAAGTAGGAAGGCACAAAAACGAAAGGTAGTTTGCTGTAGTGAAGAAAAAAGGGCATCACTGAGGAACCACATTTATGTTATAAGAACTTTAAAAAAAACAAACGCTGGAATTCTTGCGTCTTGTGCTTATTCAAATGTAGCACCACTTTGCACACATTCTGAGAAGGTGACATCTGTAGCTCCTGAGAGAACAGAAACATTTTATAATTCTGGTTTTACAAAACCGGTTGATGATAAACATCATAAGCCATGTAACTCAAAATTACCAAACTGTGATCCGGATTTTTTTTTTCAATCTTTCCTGCCTATTTTGTGTACACCCTTCCTGGGAGGGTTTTCTGCAAGGTTCCTGTCAGGAAATAAAAAGCAATGCTAAGTTTTTCAAAGAGAGGAAGCTTAACTGAGGAAATTGGTAACACAGGTGTTAAATGAGTTAAGAGAGAAAACCAGGGGTAATGAGGTCACTCAGAAATGAATGGCTATGTTCCATTTCTCAATTTTTGCATAACAAGTACCTCAAACTTTTGTGGCTCAAACAACAATAATCATTTTTTATCATTATCTTTCACACATCTGAGGCTTGAGTAGGCTCGGTTAGGTGGCTGTCACTTGGGTTTTATCCTGCCTTTATATAGGTGGGGAGGTTGGAGTCATCATGAAAGCTTGCCTGCTCACATGAGTGGCAGGTGATATTGGCTGTTGCCTGGGAACTTGGTTGGGGTCAGAGCACCCACACAGAACTTCTCCACGTGGCCTGCCCTTCCTTCCAACACCATGCTCTCTGACTTCTTACCTGATGGGTCAGATTTTTAATGCAAGTATCCAAGCATAAGAGTTAGAAGATCTGTCTCCCTTTATGACGTACCCCCAAGCATCACTTAGTGTCACTTCTGCCATATTCTGTCAGGAAGTGGTCTAGATACAAGGGAAGGGGACATAGGCCCCATCTCTTAGTGGGAGGAATGTCAGAGAATTTGTAGACATGTTTAAGAACCACCAGAAAGAGGAAGCAGCTGCCATCCTTATGTCTGGAATGATAGAAATAGGTGATGCAAAAACCAAGAACTGTGGGGTTGGAGCCACAAAGGCTGGTGCTGGGGGGACAGAGGAGGCTGAGCTGCAATCACTCAGAGGGGCAGAGAGAATCTAGGTCTTGCCAATCCAAGCCCAGTGACCCCACAACAGCAGTACAAACTATTCCATCATACATGTTGCTCTTGTTGTCTGCTTTTTATATGAACATGCCTGATTGGACAATATATTGACTGTTAACACATAAACAGACAAGTAGATTAATTACTGATTTTTATTACAATAGTATTTTCCAATGAACAATACTGGCTGTTTTCTTTTTTAGAAACCAAGTCTTTGATATTTTTATGTACAATAGTCTCTTTGATAAGTCAGATCATAAAAAAGGCAGTAGTGCCAAATAAAACCTAAGGGACATAATAACCAAATGCAATGTGTGGTCTTGACTTAGACAAACCAACTGTAAAGAACATTTTTAGCCAATTGTGTAAATTTGCATATGATCTGGCTATTAGGTGACACAACAATTTACTGAACAGGAAGGATGAAGATCATTGATTAAGAAAAGAAGCTTACAAAATAGGATGCAACATATTACAATGTGCTAAGGTACTGAGGGCAGTGATTCCTGAGAGAGTAGGAATGTAATGTTTCGGGGTTTTGGTTTTTTTTAAAGATAATATTTATTTATTTTTAGACAGAGGGGAAGGGAGGGAGAAAGAGAGGGAGAGAAACATCAGTAACAGTTGCCTTTCATGTGCCCCCTACTGGGGACCTGGCCCACAGCCCAGGCACGTGCCCTGACTGGGAATCGAACTGGCGACCCTTTGGTTCAGAAGCCAGCTCACAATCCACTGAACTACACCAGCCAGAGCTCTTTTTTTTTTTAATTTTGCTTTTTTGTGTGTTCTAATTATCTAAAGTACATATATATTCTTTCTGTAACTATAAAAAAAGTTTTTATTTTAATATTAAAATATTTTAAAACCTCTTTAAAAATTATGACATATAAGTGGACTCACAATCATATAGAATCTGCCTCTCAGATTTTCAGTTTGAGAAATGCAATGTCAGGATGAGAAACAAATTCATTTCCATAAGCCCAGAATCCAGACAGAAACCAGAGACAGAGGTTCGATCCTCCTGCGGGAACCAACATACTTTCTCTTGGATCCAAACAGATATTAGGGATTCTGAACAAAACACCAAAGAAAAGGAAATTAAAGAGTCTTTCTCTAAACTAATTTCTTCTCTCTTATCTCAGACCATGAAAATTTCCGAGTCTCTCCAACCTAAATTAAACATAATGTTCCCCATTATTGACATTCTTCTTTTTCTTTTCACATTATATATTCCTACAAAGCAACCACCATCTGTAATGATGACTCCCAAATGTATTTCATTTTTGCAAGTTTTATTCCCTCTAGGCATGGATATGATTGCCTGCTAAACAATTCCACTTGAATTTTCATGGGACCCTAGAATTCAACATATCCAGCATTAAATTTATCATATTTATTCTTGTAAAATGTATTATTATATAATTCTTATCTTTACTAATGATATCACTATCAACCTAGCAATCCGAGTCAGGCACGCAGTGGGCACAAAGCTCCCTCATTACCCCACCACCTACGCACATACCTAGCCATTCACAGACGTCCTGATACTCTACTTATGCAGAAAATCTATGTAGCTACTGAGACAAATAAGTGGGTTTTCAATGTTTCAAGATAAAACATCAATGTTCAAAAATCAACCATTGGAAATTTCAATTAAAAATGTAATTTACAGTAGCATAAAAATATGAACTACTTAGGGATAAATCTGTTAAAATGTGTGCAAGAACTAACACTGAAAATTACAAAATTTTGAAAAGAGAAATTAAAGAAGGGTTAATTAAATGAAGATATATGTCGTGTTTGTGAATTAGAAGACAAGTCAGAGGCATTTTTTCAAAATGGATATATAGATTCAAAACAATTGCAATCAAAATCCCAGCAGCTTTTTTGAGAAGTTGACAAGTAATTCTAAAATTCTTTTGGAAATGAGAAGGAGCTGAGACAGCCAAAATAACATTACAAAAGGAGAATAAAGTCCTTCCACCTCACTTCAAAATTTATCCTAAAACTATAATAATCAAGACACTGTATCAGCTCTAAGGTTTTAAAAAATTGATCCATGGAACAGAACAGAAATAGACCAATGCACAAATAGTTAATTGATTTTTCATAAAGCTTTAAACACAGTTTAGTGAATATTCTTTTCAAAAAATAGATATTCATATATATATAATGAACTTCAATCCATACCTTGTATCAAATAACTCAGAAATGGGTCATAGGTATAAATATAAAATCTAAAACTATAAAATCTCTAAAACAAAATATGAGACAATATCTGTGCCTTGAAGATTTCTTAGATATCAAATGCACAGTGCATAAATAAAAAAGTAAAATGAACTACATCAAAATGAAGAACTTCTGCTCTCAAAAAAAAAACAAAACACACCCTTAAAAGGACTATAAAGACCAACCCACAGTCTGAGAGAAAATATTTGAAAATCTCAAATCTCATAAAGGACTTTTATCCAAACACATAAAGAGCTGTTAGAACATGATAAGAAAAAAAATTTTTTAAATGGTAAATAATTGAAACACTTTGCCCAAGATTTACCTATGGCAGAAAAGCACATGAATAATACTCTACATCACTCATCATTAAAGAAATATAAATTAAAACCATAACGTGATACTGCTACACATCTGTTAGACTGTCTAAAATTTAGAAACTGGCCATGCCAAGTACTGGGGGGACATGGAGTAACTGGAACTCTCAGACACTGCTGACAGGGATGTAAACGGACACTACTGCTTTGAAAAACTGTTCGATAGTTTCTTACCTTAAACACGCACCTACTCTGTAACCCAGCCATTCCAATCCTAGGGTTTTCCCCAAAATAAATGAAAACATATGTACATTAAAAGACCTGTACATGCACGTTTGCAGCAGCATTATTTATAGTGGCCAAAAATTGGAAACAAGCCAGATATCGATCAACAGCTTCATGGATAAAAAGTGTGGTTTGCCAATACAATGAAATACTACACAGCAATACCAAAGGAATGAACTACTGATACAGGCAACGCCTGGGATGAATCTCAAAATAATTATGCTGACTTATGTTGTTGAGACCACCTGTATAGTAAACATGACTGAACCTCGTTAAGGTCTCTAAACTTTTAAGATTCTGGAGGGCAAGTGCAAAGATCTTGTCTTGCAGCTACCCAGGACAAGCCTCGTATGTAACTTCCTGTCGTATTAAAACTGTCATCTACCAATCTGGAGCCATCTGCCTCTTTCTTTCGTCTCTCCTTGCCTTCTGTGAACGGGCGCTAGGTTCAGACTTCACCCAGGAAGCTAATGAGGTTTCGAACTAACACATCTAAATGCATGTGTATCCAGGGCGATAAAGGCTTATGGTATTGAATTGATGAACCCACGTGCCTCAAGGTCAATAATAACTACGCCAAACTCTTTTACATCCCAGAATGGAAGAACATCCCAATTCTCATTGTTTTCTGTCACTAACTAATTTTAATAGATAAAAGATGTTGGGAGTTTCTCAATAATATATGTATATTAGTGAGTAAGGGCATTCAAACATGTGAACACAGCCTGTGGTGTGTGTTTTGGTGGACAAGGGACTCTGGTCCTGGATCTGGGCTCCATCCAGCTTAGTAACTTTCAAGTGCCTGAAGTTTTTCACAAACAGGAATTTGGCCCTTTCAAAAATCTTGTATGTCTGATAAGGGAATAAAGTATTGATACAGTGGTTGGTACACGGTAAGCATTCCATAAATGATGGCTACTACTAGCTATTTTTATACAAATACTTAAATAACTTTTCAAAAGATTATTTTTGCATCCTAGTTCAAATTAACACCAAGAAGTTCAGGGCTCTTTCTTAGACTTACAGTAAAATAATCCTCATATCGTCCCATATATAATAATAGCCTACTTAGACAGAAGCCTTTATTGACTGCACTGAAATGGTAATTTTTGGCAGCATGTAAAGTCTCCCCAAGGGGTAAAAATATAATCATGATTTTCCTGTGCAGTAAGTAAAGTTAAAAATACCTTCTCGTTTCTGAAATGGGCTGTTTCTTAAAAAGCATGCACACTAGTAGGAAAAAATATACACAGAATGTATTTAGAAATGTGGGGACTCTAGAAGGAAAAAAAAAATAACTTTCCAGTAAAACAGTTAGAAATTTCCAGATTAATAAGAAATACTTTCCCCTATATTGAGAATCAAACCTCCACCCAGATTTGCTACAACACACTCTTGGTGCTCCGTAGAAGATTTGGTTATGGATGGAAAGAGACAAGGCTGCACTTGTGTTTTCTCCTGGAGGAGGAATGAGTGGTGTGGCCTCCTTATATCTTCTCTGGCAGACACCACAGGACTGCATACCCCAGCCGATCTCTTCACCAGCCTGCTTTGGATATCTGCTTGGAAGCAGGCCCAGTTTCTCATGAAAATCTAAATGTCAAAAGTCCAGGTAATTTTCATTCTAGAAACTCCCCTAAAGTTGATTATCTTTTTTTGGATGATACCGCAGGGGATGTTTGAGGTCAGAAATGAAGCAACATGTCTACATATAATTTTTGAAATGACACTAACCTCCTACTTCTGATTCATATGACTTCACTGCCTCAAGTTCTTTTGGTGAAGACTACTTCCAAACATTACAATTGTAATCAACATTATTCAACTAACTCCTGAGAGGCTAAATATTTTTGTAGTCCTTCACGGGTGTATAATAGCATAGAATTTGCTTACAGCTGGTTCAGTCATACCGAAATTTGTAGCCAAAGCTTTCGCCATCTGGAAAGATGATAACCAATCGGCCCCCATTTGGGTGTATAGTACACATAATGTCATTATGCTCATTTTTCTTGATTTTAATTTATCAGTTCAGTATTCTTTATATGTTTTTTAAAAATGCTTATTCTTTGCATTTGTTTGCCAGGCTGCCATGAGAAAATACAACAAACTGGGTGGCATGACCAATAGAACTCTATTGTCCCACAGTTCCGGAAGCCAGAAGTCCAAACTAAGAAGTCGGCAGAGTTGGATCTTTCTGGGGACTGTGAAGGAGGACCTGTCCCATGCCGCTCTCTAGCTTCTGGTGATTTGCTAGTAATCTTTGGTGGTCCTTGACTTGTATAAACAGCATCCCAATCTCTGCCTTCATCATCACATGATGTTCTTCCCTTCTTGCACATGGGTGTCCACATTTCCCCTTTTTATAAATACGCCAGTCATATTATGTTAGCACCCACCTCCGACAACCTAGTCTTAAGTAATTACATCTGCAATGGCCCTATTTCCAAATACAGTCACATTGTCAGCTACTGGGGATAAGAACATATGAATTTTGGAAGAAAACAATTCAACCCATACTATATATATATACACATACGTAATACTGCATAGGAAATTTTCATCATATCATCAGTACTCCTGCATTGGCTCTCTTCATGCCTTTTTTCATAAGATGAAAACAAGTTTCTTAAGATCATCGACAATATGAAACAATATAATAATTAGACAGAACCGCTATGGTTAAGTTACTTCAATGGGACTGATGGCTCTGTTAATTTTTATGGACCGCTCTGCCTGTTGGACTAGACGGTCTGGCCGCCATGAAACCCTGGCAGTTTACTCCCAGCCTCCCTTTCCTAGTATCTTTTGTTGTTTGCTTGCTGTCTCCTGTCTGTGGCTATGCATAGCGAGCCCGGGCAACTTAATAAGTTCTATAAATAAGAAATAACAGTTATGGCCTGCAGCTCTGTGTGCTGCCCACATGATTTTGGTCATGAAGTTTTAAACAATAATAGCTCCGTGGTACTATGGCAAGTTTGTTTCAAAAGTGATGACAAGCAGGGTGGCAGACAGGTTTCATTTCTCTGTCCATGCCAACTCCAGTCCATTGGCGAACTGAATTTCTAAAGAGCTTATTGAAGATTCTAAGACCCAGGAAACAGTAGGGCAATGTACATTCTTAATGTTTAACATTACTTGGGATATAGAAGGTGGTTTAGTTGTTCCAACACTCACCAACCCAGCCCGAAAGTCATCCTAAGCCATCTTCAACAATCAAAGTCACCCAAAGACAAAGGTAACCTAATCTGAGGCATCATGATCATACGGTCCCCCAGATCCTGCTTCCCCCCATGATTCTTTGTTTACAAATTATCTTCCTGTGCCCACACTAATGTACCACTAATACTAATTATCTCTCTGCCCCTACTTCCTAGGCCCTGTGAAAAGTCAGTCCTGTGCCGCATTGCCCCTCATGACTCCAACCAATAACTTCCAGGTGCTATCATGCCATCGTCTTGAAGCAAATTAGATTCTGCTGATGAGATTCCTTTCATAAGGTTCCCAAACTAAAATACAGTGAATTCTAATTTCCTGCTACTCTCGGCTGTAGCTGCTGTTAGAAAAGGTCATGGAAATAGAAGATCTCCCTAGGTCAGCACCCCAGGGTTTGCTCTTCAGGTCCTTAGGCTGGGAGGCAGGTTGGATTTAAGCAGAGGCTTCCTGCTTCCAAGGAAAACTACCATGAAGACCTCGGAGACAACACCTCACCGAGTGGGACAGTGGCGCACTCCTCCTAGAGATGTCTCAGGAAACCCAGCCCAGGCTTCTTCCTTGGCCTCTCCAATCATTTTCTAAGCACCTATTCTCATGTAGTAAACTTCTTTCTGCCTCAAATGTAATACATACAGAAGTATTCATAATTATAGTAGACCTAGCATAACATGTGGTGGTGCAGAACCATGAAGAGTTTATGACACAGAAACACAATTTCAAACTGAGCATTGGATGTTAGATATCTTCATTATTGTCTTTGGATCAATTTCTTGTGAGGGTTTTCATCAGATACTTCACACCACATCAAATCCCAGATACATGCCAACTCACCCCTTCTTTCCAGATTGTTTCTGACTTGCCAGATTTGCCCGAAATTGCACAGACATTCCCTCTCCTCATTTTCCAACCCAAAACCTAGTTCTCAGGCCAATTTTGTGCACCCAAATCCACCAGGATGCATAGCAGCTCAAAATAATTTGCATAATAGGAACTGCTCTTTTATGCAACTTGTTTCATCCATTAGATAATGACAGTTGGTGTGAAAGCCAGTAAAGCAAGACCTGAAATGTCACGTGAGAAGTTCAAGGTGTGATCATAATGGTGTTATCAGAGAATAACAAGATTCCTCCCTCACAAAAGCACTATGTACTTCCCAAAAGGGTTTGACTGGGAGCAGAATAAAAAGCCAGTAGCCACCCGCCTGCTTTCTCTCTCTCCCTCTCACCTCCAACCTTCAAACATAGAAATCAATCTTGCCCGGGAACTTCTGATCAGAATATATGAGTCTTAATTTCAATCCAGTGTTCTTTTTCCCAATTGTTACCTCGATAATTATGTTTCCTTCTATCTGTTCCTTTTTGGAATCCCTGTTCTCCACATCTTAGACCATCTGATGCTATCCTCCAAATCTCTTCTCTTTCCTCTTGATTTTATTCTCTCTGTATTTTGAAATATGTCTTCCACTTGACCCTCCAGGCTACCAGACCTCCTGGTCTCTTGTAGTGACTAATGTGTCCTTAATTCATTCTCCCAGTTTTCAAATATATAAAGCATAAGATTTTTAAGTTTCTGGATGTCTTAAAATCTATACTAGAATCTCCTTGATTCTTCTTTAAAAGCTTTTGTTGTGGTTATTTTAATAGCCAACTGTCTCCCTAACAGTTTTATTACTACATGAAAAGCTTTTCTATTCTGATTTTCCCTCTCTCTCACACACACGCACTCTCCTTGTTTTATCTCAAAGTGGTCATTGGGTCCTCTTAGACTGTAACTACCCCTACTGCATACTCATGAGTTTACTCTCATCCCAAGCTAACAGGGTGCCTGGGAGTGACAGAAGCTCCCAAGTGGTAGGAAGCACTGCTCTTTACAGACAGGGATGTGAAAACTGGAAACACGTTAGTCCCTTCTGCAAACATCAGGGAAAATCTTGATGGATGCTCTCTTAGATGGAAGGAGGATCACACTGATCCTCCAAAGTTTCCACAATTAGCAGGTCCTCTTGGAACAACGTGAATGGAATGACAAGGTTTTTCCTCTTGGGGATGCAGAGACCCGAGGTACCACCTCTCTTCAGAAACAAAAGAGTCAGATTCTCAGCCCAGATCAACTGCCAGTCCCATAATTGAGAGTTATGCTAAGCTTCTGCCCAGGGCAGGATCAGAGCCCTCACATATCCCCCCAATCCAAGCACGTCTATGGAAAAACAGTTGGTAGTTGGATTAGAGTTGGGAGTGGACATCAGGGCATAAGGGTATGTCAGGTCACAGTCTCATCAAGATTCTGAAAATGTTGAGGCAGATGGCAAAGATAAAAACAAAAGGGAACAGGCAAGACAGATTGAAACAACTCATATTATTTGTTTTATGCCTTATCACTTCCCACAAAAGATTTAATATGACTTACAGCAGAGCACATGCAATAAAACAGCAAAATGTAAACAGAGATTAAAAATAAGAACCAAACAAAACATAATTTAGAAGAGGAGATCTTGACAAGAAAAAAAAAAGTAACTTTTATCTAGAGCTGGATTAATGGGCGGTTGCCTGGGACACTGATTTCTAGTGAATAATGAAGCATCATTAGGATGTAGTCACACAATGTAAATTGGTCTCCTTCCCATTAAAGTAGGTAAAATAAAGTCGAAATTCAAAAACGCCATATTGTACTACTTTATCTTTTGAGTATTTTTTCCCTACTCATATATAAATTTAGTGAGTTAGATGTCAGCAAAGTGAGCTGAGGTTCTAAAACCAAATTAAGTCAGACATAGGTCTGCTTTAGGAGCACAAGTAATCTAGTTAACTGAGTTTTAAATCTGTTGCTCTGTCTTCAAAGAAGTTATCTCAGAGCTCTAATTCTGTAATGTCTATAATTTAGAAAATTATAAAAAACATAGAAAGGTAAGAACTAGGTAAAATAGGAAATAGTTTGACAAATATTTTGGATAGTATGAATGAATGGATGGGATTCTGTCTACTATAACTTCTTAGAAAAATATTTCTCCCCACCTAGACTATGTTAAAATTTTAAAATATATTTTTTAAATTTCCATCTAAAATAAGTATCAAGTTGCTTAACCTGCCTATCAAGTTCTATATCCCAGTCTGGCCTTACATGTAGCACTTTCAGTAATAAACCTTGGTACAGCAGTTCTCATAGCCCATTTCCACCTTCTCCAGAAACCAGAATTGTGCCTACGATAATTATGTATGGGCCACCTAGTTCAAGTACCAATCTATGAAAAATGTAAAATGATTTTTTAATTCATAGAATTTAAAGAAAAAATGATGATAATTATTAATTGCATAACTGAAATGAAAAATCTATTGCATAGAAATATATAGTTAACTTGTACATTAACATAAACAACTTCTAAATAATTTCCTAACTGGATCCTGATATTAACCAAAAGTTCCTTCTCAATAGGAAAATTAACCTTCCTTAGCCACCCTGGCAAAGAGAATAGGTTATGTTTTTATCTAGTTTTGATTTGTTTTCTTCCAAATTTTGCCAGGAACCTTGTTATTTGAGCCTGTGAAACTTTTAACATATTATTCTGAGACCCTGCAAAAGTAGAAGGTTCACTGCAATGATCCAATCTTCAATAATTTATTTTATTGGATGATGACTTTCTCCAATATATTGTGGAATAAGGAGCCATTTCTTTCTCCAAACACTGCTCTAAACTCTTTGTCTCCTTTTACCATTGTGATTATCCTTCTACACCATTATTTTCCACTCTGGATTGAGTCAGGAACTCCTATGGGAAGAAGAGACACATTTTTATTGGGGCCCAAGCAGGAAACAACTCACCCCAGGGAGCACAAAAAACCTCCAACTTCACTATCTATTAAATATATTTAACTAGCCCCATTTGCTGCAATATCCCAGAGCTGTTACAGTTAAATAAGTTACTACCCAAAATTACATGGCTGCATACTGAGCTATGAACCGTATGCATTATTCCGTATTTATAGAATAATATTTAAAGTCCTTTCTCACAGGCTCCCTCATTTGATGGCTGACAAAATCCTGCAAAGCAGATAAATAAGACACAATTATCCTCATTTAACACCTGAGGAATCTTAGAATCTAAAATGTGTAAGTCATAGCAAAAGTCAGAGTCCACAAAGTCACTTGATGCAGGGTCTTCATCTATTTGTCTCAGCATCCCCCAGTCTCCTAAATCAGTTATGAGAATTACATGAGATAATGTCTAAAAAGTGCTGGTATGATCCTGGCATTTTATTACTGGATCTCCAGCAAATATAATTTCTCTCCCCTTGTCCCTCCCTTAGAGATCTCCATCTGACCACTCAGCCAATAAATGACAGAATTCAGAAGAGAACCCAATTTCCTGACTTAAACAGGTGGGAAAGTATCCGATCAGGGGCCACAATTCCCCTCCATCCTTACACTTTATGGCTGGGCTATCATGGGAAAATCTCTCCCACAGAGACACAAAGGCAGATGTGGGTTTGGGGCAGCCCGACACACTTGTGCAATTTGAAAGTTCCCTCTTTAAGAAAATAATACAAAACTGAAACTATAAGGTTAAGTATAAAAGTGCTATTTATTTAGAATGAAAGAAGTCACAAGCTGTAAATTTTAAAAAGCTGACTAAAAATGGAAACCTTACATAATCCAGAAAAAAATAACATAACATTTAATAATCAACTATGTGAAACACATCTATAATACTATTTTCCTACATTTTTGTATGCCTTTTCACATAATAATCTTAAAATATTTTCTAAATACAGACACTAGCAGAATAAGTCAGCCTTTTCCTTAGCGTAGTTGATTGTTTTACTTTATTAAAGGCAATTCTTCTTGCCAGTTGGTTTGGAACTGCCAAACTGCCGTAAGGCAGGATACAGCAGATACTCTAATGTACCATCTGCCGAACTAGAATGCATAGGATAGCCAACTTCACCAATTTGTCCTATTGGCTACAGATTTGTGTCCTATAGGCCCAGGAATTCTGATAAATTCTGTTCTATGTAATTCTCTTCTGAAAACTGAACCATCCACTTATAATTTTACATTCTGACAGTTGGGAGAATGTCCCACAGACTAGTTTCTGGCTCCTTACATTTCAAGCTTTGTTTCCCCCCTTTTCCTACCAACATACTTCTGGGACTGGTTTCTATTGTTGGGGAGAAAAAATTTTCCTCTAGCCCTCCAGGTTCTTTGGGTTGAGCTAACAATTCAGCTGACGCAAGACAAATTAACAGAAGAAAACAAGTTTAACTTGTGTATACAGAGGTCTCAGATATGGGACCTAAAGAAATGACCAAAAAAGGTAGCTGCTATACTTTTTAGACAAACAAAAACTAAAATTGTGAAGAACTAACATGACAAAGACACTTAGCCTTGGGTCTAGTTAGTGAAGAAACTAAGAGTTTATTTACCCAGCCTTCAGACCTCTGAATTTCCTGTCTCTGACGATAAGGATATCTCTCTACCTGGTGCAGAAAGGGTGCCTTTAGCATGAGAGATGTAGTTCCTTCTTTGAGTGGGACAGAGAGGAGGACCACAACGTCCTTCTTGTACCGGCTGTTTCTCATGTAACTTTAATTCAAAAGAATCAATATGCCAAAGTAACATGCTTTGGGGTGGCAAATTTGCTATCCTACAAGATCATAATACTGCATCTTTAGGTGAAGAGCCTGGATGAGCATATAGAGAGCAGATCAATGTTCCTGTAACCTACACATACACTAGAATGGCCAGCAATGACTTAGGTATACACTAAAGTGACTGTGACCTACACAAGTTATCTCATGAAGCCAGATCCAAAAAAATGCGTGTGGTCCCTCCAACGCCCCGTACCGTGAGAGGGAATACGTCAAAGGAAAATCTGGAGTGGAGAAAGTAGCCTTAACTGACTGCTATTAACATATCTTATTTTTTCAGATTTCATGAAACATGTGATCATTTGAATTCATTGCCAGGGCCCCCTCCCAGGACCTGAGGTGGAGCTAATGCACATGAGAGGCCTGAAGCATCAGCTTCATTAGCCACATGGGAAATTCAGCACTGGAGCAACAGCTCAGCCCAAAGCAATGGCAGGGGGCCAACTTAATCAATGCCTCAATTTTCGTTAACAAGGAAGAAAATATTTCTGGGATTCTCAAGCAATTTAAAGAGATATGTTAATTCCTTACAAAGACTACCTTTCCCCTACTTTTAATTTACTTACTTTCTTTGACTAGTCTTGTTGCTTTGAAAAACAAGGAGTAGCTAAGCAAAGAAAAGAAAACATTTTTAACTAGGAAGACAAAAAGTCTATGTATGGGTTGTTCATTCTACAATATTTTGACACTTGAGATTTTTTAACACTTGAGCTATACCCTAACTTTGATCTTCCCATGTGGTATGACTGTTTGCAGATTCACTTTAAGCCTGAAAACAATACGAGCTGAAAAACTTCTGTAGCAACTAGCCACAGGCTTGTTTCTAATCTGGCTTGTTTTCATTTCAGCATGAATCTCTGAGCAGTCTCTGAACTCACTCAATTTTCAGGCCCATTAATCTGGAACTTCAAATCGAAGGAGAGAAGAATCACCTCCCTAATGGGTGTGCAGAGCAGTGGCAAAGGTGACGGCAGTATCTTAAAACTCCTCGTGTTGCCTACAGGTCAATGTGTGTGCCATTTCTGCCATTTCCCTGACCCCTGACCTACAAGTGGATGGCTCCTTAAATGCCCAAGGGAAGGGAAGGGAGGCAGGGTATGCTACTGCTCGTGATGTCCTCATGTCTGTTGTTGTCACTAATGAGCCTATAGCCTCAGAGCATTGTAAAGCGCGTGGCTTTGGAAACCCTGCGTCTTCCAAACCCAGCCTCTGGTTTGACCACTGTATTTCCATTGGAGTCCAGAGTTCTCTTTCTTTATTGTCCTTCTCCCTTCTAAGAATCTGTTTTTCAAGAACACACCTGATATACAAGAAAACAAAAGCAAATGCCCATACTCAGATAGCTCAGGTGCACATGAATGTATTTTATTGTCACATCAGCACGGTGTTTATCAACACTGGCTGCACCTTAAAATTACCCAAGGACTTTTAAAAAAAATACCAATACTCGGGCCATAATCCAGGCTAATAAAAGCAGATGTTCTGGGAGTTGGGTCCAAGCATTAGGATTTTTCTAATATCTCCCTAGGTGACTCTCCTGTGTTATTTTATTTTCACGGGAAAAGGACACAAAAGGAAAAATCTAAGCTTCATTTGCGGAACCTCAGGCCACAGAGAGCAAGGGAGTTATATCAGAGACCAGATGGCAGAGAGCTTTTCAGGCAGTGTCAAGCCCCTCCAGTCGTTGATTTACGTCTCCTGTTCATAGCCAGAGCCTGTTTTAAAAATGCTTCACCTACAGCAAACAATATGGAGTTAAATAAACTACCTGAAGTGCCAATACGTGGTAACAATTCAGTCCCACAATATCTATAAAAAGTTGCTTTTGTATTTCAACTACAGATTTCATCAGCTGTGCTTTGTGTATGTCGCAAACAGTGACAGCAGATGTCATTATAGGACAGGAATTTTATTTCCCTGTTAAGGTTGTTTATTAACAAGCACTATGTGAGCACCCCTTGTGGACAATGTGTACTGGGAATCATTCAGGATCAGGAAATAAGGACAGAGATGAATCTCTTTTTAGCTACAAAATCACATGATTCCAAGATAAATCTCTGCTCTGAATGCAGAGCACTATAGAAAGACCTCTGAGGAGATGGAATTGTGCACGCATCAAGGACCAAGCTGTCTCTTTTATGACCTGCCTGCAATTCGTATTTCTTCTAGATGAGTCACATATGTACGTTTCACGGACTTGACTTGCAAAGGGCGATATTACACTACAGCACCCACCTACTGAACCCTTGGTCTGTACTGGTCACCAGAGCACCTAGAATAGATCTGTCCAGGTTTATGACCCTGGGCAGGGACATTCTGTAAGGGAAGAAGGGACCAGAACAATCCAAGCTTTGCGAGGCGATGTGAACTCTGAAGACCTGGAAAGGACACAGAAGCCCAACAGAAAAGAGAAGAGCTGCAGGTGGGTGGTGCCAGTGGGCAGGAGACAGGGGGGAAGAATCAGACACCCTCTGCCTACCTCCCAAGTGTCACCTCGGACAGGCCCAGCCCCTGTGTGTTCAGGATAGCCTGTTGCTCCTTTGGCTTTTTGGACCTTCACTTAACCTTGACTCTTCTCTACCAGTTTGTGCCTGGCTTCTTGCAGCCTGGTCCTCCTGCTACCTGCTCCTAGCTCTTGCCTAATATGACCTTTCGCCAGCTGCCCCTACTTCTGCCTAACCCCAGCTCTAGGGCGAGACATACAGGGAGGTCAAGGAGAATCTAGAGACGTGCTGGTAATAATAACAGCAATTAATAGTAATAGTAATAGTATAAGACACGGCATGTTTACTAGTGACTAGTAACGCCAGCTGTGATCACGAAGTGCTCTCATTTCTAGGAACATATTCCTTCCTTTCCTCTTCCCCTCAATGGGATATTCTTATGCTATTTTGTCTAGAAAGAGAGTTTTTAAAGGACATGTGGAAAAACTCACATAACCTCCAGTCTGGAGTGAAAATATTTGAGCGAAAGCTTCCTGTCACTCAGTGGCTAAGACCTTGCTCCTTAATAGGTGAGACCTGCGTCGAAAATAATACTCTTACCATTTTTATGTAGAAATCTTGAAGTTAACATAATCCACAGTTATGGAATACATATATCTATGGTAATTTTTGAGGCTGCTTTTACATGCTACCTCCTCCACCAAAAACTAGCATTTGTTAGAACAGCTGCCTTTATATCTAATGATATCATTACAATCAGACATTTGAAAAAACCATTTATGTTCTGAAATATTGTCTACCTCAAACCAAAAGCATCAAATCATGTCTGCTTTTTCTGTGCTAGATATAATCTGTGGAACACAAAGTTACCTTTCGTATTGCAAAGTGGACCTGGACTGGTGCCAGAAGCCAAATTCAGAGGTTCCCGATCAATGGTAAATGCTGCTGAGAGAGGCTCTAAAATGAGGAACTGAGCGATATACCCTAGATATTATGAAGGTGTAAACAAATACATCTCAAATTAGTCAGGCCCAAATTACGGGCTCTAATTTTCAACTGGACTCATAAATGCAAATGATTTTGTGACAATCTAATGGAGATTTAAGGTTCCTCTAGTTTTTGAAAATGACACCATAAAAATCTTAACTTGTTTGCAGCAGTAGCTTGCTAAATTACAGCGATCATAATTAAATAAGAAAGAGAAAGCTTTTGAGAAAAAATGAGTGGTGCGAACTTTCTTTTTTAATAGTTATTTGAATTAGCCATGGAAGATAGTGAAACAGTAAGAATTTTTATACAGGCAGCAAAGGAAATTGGCACGTATTGAAAAATAATTCCTACTATGTCCTTCAAATAAATATAGAACAGTAAAACGAAGTCCCAGATGTTTTAGTGCTGGTCGACTTACATGAACTTTCCATAAGCTCATTTAAACCATTAATTAAGGCCAAAGGTATTCATTGTTGTATAAATATGGGGAAAATCATTAAAATGGTGAGCCAAAAATGGTGAGCCATGCGATGTGCCCCGCATGACAGGATTTATCAAAGAAATAGTATGCAGGGTTGAGACAAGCTAATGAAAGTAGCTTTCAATCAAGCATCAGATTTGGTCCAGGAGAGAGACTTGAAGGAAGAGCAACATCAAAGGAGTCCGTCTTATTCATTCATTCGATTAGTGGGTTTGGGGTACTGATTATGATCCCAGCACTGCGGTGAGTGCCGCACACCCAGTGGTCGTCATGACAGCCTTCATAGGCCTAGCCCTCAGGAGCGTAACCGTCGGCCTGGTGCACTGCCATCCCAAGAGTGCCAGATGATTTTTCAGTGGGGTACATGGACATAGGTGGTCATAAGAAGATCAAGCTCTAAATGTGCCAACTACGTACAACAGAATACTATTCAGCCTTTTAAAAGGAAGGAAATTCTGCATTATGCAACACCATGGTTGTACCTGGAGGACGTTACGCTAAGTGAAATAAACCAGACACAGAAACACAAGTATTACATGATTCTACTTACATGAAGCACCAAAATAATCAAATTCGTAAAATCAAAGACTGCAACGGTGGTTACCAGAGGTTGGGGGAGGGGAACATGGCAATTAGGAGCCGACAGGCATAAAGTTTCAGTTCAGTGAGATGAATAAACTAGAGATCTGCCGTACAACGTCGTACCTATAGTTAATGACAACGTACACTTGAAATTTGTTAGGAGGATAGATGTTATGTTAAGTGTTCTTATTACAATAAAGTTAAAAGTCATAATACTAAAGGAATTTTAGTTTCCAGGTCCTAAACTTCCATGCGAGTCTGCAGATGCACTGCTAAGGCTGTGCTGAGGGCACGCCCACGATCTCGCCATCATGGCAGCTCTTTGCTCCCTTCCTACTTCATAATCACCTTTCTCTCACCACACAGAAGAAAGGTGTCACTTCCTCTCATCTCAAGTTGCACTCTGTGCCTATGCAGAAGATTGTTAAAAGAATTGTGGAATAGAACATGTGAAGGGATTCAAATTCATTCACATCTTCATTACTTTTTGGTTTTGCCAAACATTTAGGAAGTGCTTGTGATGTGCCAGGCCCTGTGCTAAACACCAGGAAAGAACGAAGCAATAGGTTGCATTCGCTCCCCTTGAAGAAAAGGCAATCTATTAGGAGACGTGTGTTCAATTTATTAAAATAAAATGCATGTGGCAAAAACAGACTAAAGTATTATTAGAAACAGTTCATAATGGCATGGAAATAACTGTTAATTGCTTGTTACATCTTCTAGGCATTAAATTTTAGCAGAAATTGCAATGATTATGTATCTCTACTACTGGATTTTAGTTTTAAGAAAGTAATTAAGACATTTGGACTCCAGCATCTTCGCTGATTTCTGTCACTTTGTCTACACAATTAGATTCCACATCTAAGTGGAATCTCAGATCAAACAGTGTCTATGAGGAAAGTCTCCCCCTTCTACTTCTCAGGGTGACACATAAAAAGATTTCACTCCGTAGCTTATAAATAGCAGAGCCTTCTACCAAGTTTCCTATTACACATTGGCTCTACTTAGACTTCTGCACTTGGGAGACACTACAACAGACTAAAAGATAAAGAAGCAGAAACTATGTCTACTGTCCTTAATGCAACCATCTTTAAGCCCTGAAGAGACAAGTCTTCATTCATTCATTCAATTAATATACATTAAATGTTTACTATATGCCAGGCACCATTCTTGGCACTAAAAACACAGGAGTGAAGCAAATGAATAAAAAGTCCTCGAGCTTGCATCCTTGTGGGGGAAGGTTAAATATGTACATACATATTAAAATAATAAAATGCTAAATATTAAAGAGAGATAAGTGCTATGGAGAAAGATGAAAGCATAAGACGGGGAAAGGGGATGCTGGAGTTTGGGGGTAAGAGGAGAAGGTACACATCTGAAATCAAGGACAATGGGGGAGGGAGCAAGAATTGCCAGGTGTCTTAGTCCATTTGGGTTGCTCTCACAAAATATCATCGGGTGGGTAGATTAGTGAAAAAAGAAACCCCAGCCATATATTATTTCTGCAGTCCTAGAAGCTGAAAAATCCAAGACCAAGGCACTGGCAGGTTCACTGTCTGATGAGAGCCCTCTTTCTCGTTCATAGACAGTTGGCTGTCTTTCCACTTGCTGAAAGGGGCAAGAGAGCTCTCCGGGTCTCTTATAAGGACCCTAATCTCATTCATGAAAATTCTACCCTCTACCTAATCACCTCCCAAAGACACCACTTCCTAATCCCATCACATTGGGAGTTATGTTTCTATATGTGAATTTGGGATGGAACACAAACATTTCATTATATGACACCAAGTAACACTAAGGGACCACTGGAGGGTCATGATCATGAGTTTTAAATAATATCAGTAAGCCTGGCTATGGAATTTTCTCCAGTGAGAACCAAATCTTCAGGTAAAGGCACATAAGATGCAGGGTCGAGTTTAAACAGGACTGTGGGTTAGCCAATGAATTTTTTTTTAATGGAGAGAAAAAAGGAATTGGGAGATTGTGCAAGATAGTAATTTTAATAATTACCATAGAATTAGGCTCGAAATAAAGGACATGACCACATTAGTGGGTGAGGGACAGTAAAGAGTGTTAGTGTAGATGGCAAAATCAACCATGACTCCGTTGTCCTACAGTGACCACAGCAATTATCTCCAAGTCCAGAAACACAATTTAGAAACTTAGGCCCGCATGAACATTTAAAAAAAAAATTATTTTGAAATAATTATTGACTCATAGGAAGTTGTAAAATATTCCTGTGTACCTGTGTATTCATCCAGCTTCTAACAATGGCGACATCTTTTATAACTCTAGTATAATATCAATAAGCATTCTTAGAATATCAGGTGCCTTGGAAGTAGGTTAAATTCGATGAAACAGAGGAGAATGACATGGGAAGCAGCAGCCCACTCTCCTTCATTTGCATCCAGTGCATAGACTTTGAGCTTATGAAAGGACTTTGGGCCAGACACACTCAGGTTTAAATCCGAGCTCCACTTCTCATTGGCTTTGGCATCTTGAGTAGGTTATGCTGTGATATAAGGCTAAAAATTACTGCTCAAAATCATGTACTGCTTTTTAAATTTATGAATCTGATAAAATTGGCAGGTTTTCAAATGGCTGGGCAGCAAATTCCCTCCCTCACTCTGTTCCAGTGCATAAAGTCTCCTAGCCAAAGACCCTCCTTATCAAAGGGATCGGGTGCAGTTCCTGTTTATCCCTGAAGAGCTAGCTTAAGTTCCCTGCAAGCTGTCAAATTATTCAGACCAGCCAAATTCCATCTTCCCATGGGAACCAGAGGCCACGCCACCCCTCCGATTCTGTAAAGGCTGCCTCCCAATATCCCTGGCTGTTTGTTTTGTGCCTCAGTGCAAACGTGTGGCCCTGCATGGCAGCCAGTGCCCTCCTCCCTTGGGTGGAGTATATGTGACAAAGCAACTGCTGTTGATCTCATTGGTTCAGTGCTGGGTATCCTGTGTTCAACTATCCCCATGACCCTAAGGCAGGAATCCCTCCCCACTAACAGGGTCAATAGGAGGTGGTCAAAATATACACATCACCTCTGCTGTCTCTTAATCTGTACAATGGGAATTAAAATATTGGGTTGGCCAAAAAGTTCTTTCTTTTTTCTTTAAGATGGCTGTAGTGGTGCTTAGTTGTCTTTAACTTCATTCAAAACAATTTTGTTAGGTTGTATGGTGACAGCTGTCATAAAAGCGTGCATTTAAGAAAAAACTTATCAAAATTGGTGAATTTTTGTGCGGCCATTTTAATATTGAAGATGGAGGAAAATATGCAACATTTTTAGCACATTATGCTTTATATTTCAAAAAAGGTAAAAATGCAACTGAAACGCACAAAAAAGATTTGTGCAGTGTATGGAAAAGGTGCTGTGACTGAGAGAACGTGCGAGAAGTGGCTTGCAAAGTTTCATGCTGGAGATTTCTTGCGGGATGATGCTCCATGGTCAGGTAGGTCAGTTAGAGTTGATAGCCATCAAATCAAAACATTAACTGAGAACCAGCAACATTATACCATGGGGGAGATAGCCAACATACTCAAAATATCCAAATCAATTAAGTTATTGGGGAAAATGAAAAATGTGCCTTATTTTACAGAAGAAACTAAACAGACTTTTTGGCCAACCCAGTACAAACCCCTGCCCTCCAAAAATAAGCTGTCTTGCAGTCTCTGGTCAACAAATGCTCCTTACTTCTCTCTGAAGTTGGGGGCCTCAGGTGCATCTCAAGACCCACCTTCTTCATAACGACTTACCTCTCCTTTATTTAAACCCTTACAGAAATTATAATGAATATGACTCTAACAATACATCCATTATCTTTTCATGTGTATCCATCCTTACCGTCACTGCCCAAATTATAAGAGAGCAAAGAGTATATCTTATACTCTTTTCTATGCCTCAAAACATTGTACACAGTTTTATGACCATAGTAGACACTTAATAAATAAAAATAATAACTAACATTTACTGAGTCAGGTCCTGAGCTCAGAGTCTTACAATAACCATCACAATGTATGAGACAGTGTCTCACTTATCCAAACATGGTGGCTTAAAGCAGTAACAATCTTTATCATGTTTCATGATTTTGTTGGTCACAGGTTCAAGCAGGACTTGGCCAGGTAAAATACCCAGATGATAGAGATGAAGGTCACTCAGTGGTACTTTGGCAGATAAACTGGTCCGAAGGCCCTAAGACGGCCTCACTTTCATGTCTAGTACCTTGGTAGGATGATGTGCAGACTGGGCTCCCTGAGACTGGCAACCACAGTACTTGGAGCATTTAGGGTTAAAAAATATATATGTTACATGGAGGCGCAGGGCTCCAAGAGCAAGTATTCCTGTGAGCAAGATGACAGTTGCATGACCTTTACTGACCTAGCTTTGGAAGTCACAGAGTGTCAGCTCATTCAAGCAGTTAGTCACAAGCTCATTCATTTCTGGGAGAGGAGACATAGACCCAACCTGTCGATGGGAGGTATGTCAGAAATTTTGGCCAGACTTTGAAGCTGCTACAGATACTACCCCACTCTAAAAGAAAGTAAACTTGGACTGACAGAGGCACTGAGTAACTCTCCTGTGTCAGGCATCAGGGCAGCTGCGTTGACACCTGGAAAGGCTATGCACTAATTTCACTCTAAGGTAGGGATCCTAACGTATCTGCATTACTTGTATATTGAAACCTTTTAATGCTCTTTAAAGAACTCACAGCACATACAGATAGAGCTGCTTCCTGTAGCACATGCATTTCTGAGACAGAGAGTCCCGCAAGACTGAGCAGGTAGTTTGCAGTAGGGGGGAGGTTTATCATTTTGCCAGAGCTAGCATATGGTTATGACACATTTATAGGAGTGGTTGAAATGATTTAGAAAGATGTATCTAAGCTGTGTCACGTCACCCAAGATTATGAGGCATCCTAAAAGAAGAATGATTTAAAGGCAATATGGCTAATGCAGTTATAGTTGAAAATTGCTTTGAATTTGCATTGACATGCCCTGAAAAGGAGAAAGCAACTATGGTCAGGATTTTCCAGAAACTGTTTAATTAACATGTTGACTGTTAGTTCATTTGATGCATGCCCCATGGCCAAAATGTGTGTGTGTGTGTGTGTGTGTGTGCGTGCGTGTGTGTGTGTGTGTGTGTTTCTGGTGAGAGGCAAATGTAGAGGCTGTTAGAGAGAGTATTGGCACATTACTTTGAACATATTAGTTGGTCCAAAAATGATCCTATCTCTGGGGAATTCTCACAACTGAAGTGACTTAGAGAACAACAACATAGCAGTGGCAAAAAAATGCAGAAGATGGCAGTACTGGGACTTCTCTACATCATGTGAAATCGATTGAAGAATTGAGGGGCACAGTAATGAGGCCGTGAGAGGCGGTAATGAGGCAACAGAACATCCCTCAGGCTGAGGCTGGAATCCCAGATCAGACACTTCACTGCTGATTGAAATGTGAACCAAATGCCAAACGTATCTGTGCCCCAGTTTCCTATTATGCAAAGTGGAGGATAAAATACCATAGCAAAGTTTTGCTGCAAAAATTATAAAGTACAAAGAAAGTGCCTAGAAATGGACCTGATGTTTTCTGGATGCTTAATAAATGCTGCTTGATGATGATGATGATGAAGAGGCTGTAATTCTCAACCCCTCTGATCAACTGTAAGTTCCGTGAATGATAGAAACACATGTATCAAATTCCGTTATATTAAGGGCATCGGCACAAGGTACAGTACATATTAAGAACTCCACAACTAATTGGATATATAATGCATGCATGCATGAGTGGATAATTGGGATAGGGTTGGACAACAGCCTAGAGAAGGCTGTGGCAGCATTTCCAAGTGGTAAGAGCATGGGCTTTGGAAAGAAACATGCTTTTGAGCATCAGCTGTGTCTCTCAATAGTTGTGAGCTGCTGTGAAGATTGTAACACCCCAATGGGTCGATGTGATTGAATAAAGCACTGTGTCATGCCCTACACGAGGCATGCACAGAATGCACACCGCAACACTGACTTGTCAGTGGGGTTAATGACCTATGTCAGTGGAAACTTTCCCATTCCTTGGGGTTCCTCCTCACTTACGTTGAGTCCAGTGCATTTGTTGCAAACACCCAATTAGAATAAGGATTTTGGAAGCCTGTTAGCTTTCACGCACATTCTGCAGGGCCACAGATCTGGCTTTTTTTCCCCATTGTTTTAAATGCTGTGGCTCTAGGCTCATCCTAATTCTATTGATTGCTTTAATGTCACAGCTAATGTTTCTTAAACTTAGTGAGGGTGCTTAGCGCTACAGTGGAATGAATACAAAGCCTCACACTGGAACTATCAGAGCACGTTATTTTAATCCAAGTAAAATGGTTCACACTTTTTTCCACCGCGCCCAGCAGTTGACATGTATGCTTATTTGATTTCATTTTATTTTTTGTTCTCTGTAATGATTTGTCTCTACTAGTTAAACACTAAGCACATTTCCCCTCAAACTAGTACCCAGCTGCAGCATTTCGGTGTTTTCATCACAAAATGATTCTGTAATTCAAAGAAATGGTTGCTTAGTCCTGAACTCTGTAATGAAATGTGTTTGTTGTATTTCTTATCACATTAAACTTGACTTTTCCATTATCTTTTTTTTTAAATTACAAAAGCAATACATGCTCTGGTCTACACATTGATTGCTGAAGCAAAGTGAGGTGTTCTTTCAAGGTATTGTATTTCTTAAATGCACTCTATATTTAAGAGTTTCATTCAAATGTTAGTTCTGATTCAATCAATACCCAGTCTATTTTCCCTCCATAATAAAGGGAAAATAACTACAGTACTACCTTAACAGAATATTGTAGAAAAACTTTTGTCTAAGAATTTTCCGAAAGTAAGTAAATGAATAGGAAATTTACAAAAGAAAAAAGTTCAAGGAAAAACACAGGAAACAATATTCACTCTTACTGCTGTGAAGAAGGAAAGATCCCTTTTCCTACCACCCTCCAAGGCTCTCCAGCTAGGAGCCTGTAATTGGACTGACAAAGATTAACAGGAGAAAAGCACACAAATTTATTTAACAGAAATTTTGTGTGACATGGGAACCTTCATAAGGAAATGAAGGCCCAAAGACATGGTTAACCTGAACGTTTTTGTACTAGGTTTGGTGAAGAAACTTGTGGGAAAAAGTGATAAGGTGATGGGCTATGGAACTAGGGGAATATTTATTACAAAGGTAATAAACTATGGGGAAACTTTGTTTGTTCAGATTCCTATCAGCATCCCTCGTCTTTGGAGATAAGGGTGTTCATTTTCTGTGGTACAGTGAAGGTGCCTCTCTCAAGAGGGTCTTATAACCTGCTCAGGGGAGAAGGGGGAAGTCAGACATTGATAAGGAAAAATAGGCAATATGTTAGTGGAGCTTGATTTAACTTTTAAAAAATGTATGTGCTTGAGGATTTAATATAACAAAGTAAATCTGAAAAACAGGTGGCAGTGAAGGACAGTGTCATTCATATATATCCACTTTATAACTCAGATTTCAGGGCATATCATGGAATTTTAATGTCTTCTTATAACACAATCGCTCGAATTTGACAGTATTTCAGCACTTATCACAAGAAAGGTTGTAATTTCCTGGCTGAATACTTTCTAAGTTATAAAATTTTCTCTTCAGTGTCTCACAGAGATATTTCAGTTCCAACTCAGTCACCTGTGTTTCACAATATTACTAACAGCATTCTGTAAATATCATTCAAATTTTCATAGGAAGGTAGCAGAATGCAAATATTAAAAGGTATATAAGCCAGGAACATGTAACTAGGCTGTCTAGGGGTAAAATGTTGGCAACTTATACAGGAATTCCATTCTGCAATCAGCTTGGAATTTATCAAGGTTTGTTTGCCGTGCAAATATGAATAAAGTAGAAATCTAAGAGGTGATTGGGGTTATTTACTCAGTAATCAACCGATACTTATGGTTGAGTATGTAGCATTAGCTTGGCTTACGAGAAAAGGAACTTCAACAATTCAACACACATGCTCATTTTATCTACAGGTGATGAAAAAATAAAATACTACTTTCACTTATTTAATGTTCCAATCAATCCAACACAAAATAAATAGTTGAGCAATTGGCTTCTGTTTGTCTTTAGAACTTTTTTAGGAGCAGAGAAACAAAGACAGGAAAACTCCAATTACTCAGTCTTGCCCATAGAGATGGAAAGAAGACATTCCTGATTTAGAAGAAGAAGCCCTGCATGGGTTTAGTGAAAAAAGAGAAGGGCAAGTAAATGTCTCCTCACCTAGAGCTATAATTGAAGCTAAAATGGAAGATGAAAAGAAAGGGACAATTGCCCAAGTGGCCAAGTAGTTGGTGGCAAAGTGACCCTGTGTCATCTTGCTGAATGCATGACTGGCTTATTTCACTTAGCCTAATGTAATACTATTTGGTGAAGGAGAGGGGCATTTCTTCCCATGAGTGCCTTTTCATTAGCAAAGAGAACCTTTGCCAGAAGCCCCCACCAAACTGCCCCTCAACTCCCATTGGCCAGGATTAGTTCACACGCCTGTGTCTAAACTAGTCACTGGCCAAGGGTAATGACGCCACCAAGAGTATTAAGACTCGTCATGGCTCTTTCTTGGGCCTCTGGGAAAGTGGAGGACTTGAGTGACTTCAGGCTGGGGCGTCTTCCAAGAAAAAGAAGTAGGGAACGGGGTAAGGAGGCAAGGAGAGTGGTTGCTATAAGGAACCCTCAAAATCTGACACACATTATTCCTCAGTAATACCTACCACATTTTTCGCACATACTGCATACCAGAAACTCACTTTGCGTGGATTATAAATCTCCTAACAATTCACCCCAGTCTAGCGTTTGCCCCTCTCACTCCCATGGAAGTGCTCTTGTTCTGAGTCACTTCTCTAAGCCTCATATTTACTGCGCAGTAGCAACAAATACAATTAAACGCTCTTGCCCTGATCCCCCCGATCCAAGACTAGCACCATCTTATCATCCAGGTCCCCCTCGATGGAGGGTCCTCAGAAAAGTTTTCCTGATCACCGTGTCTAATGGAGGGCTGCCCCTGTGGGCTGAGGCATTCTTACCACATGATCCCATTACATACCCTCAGTAACATGTAAGACTATTAGAATGGGTTTACTCATTTATTTATTGCCTTCCCTAGCTAGAAGGCAAGCGTCACGAAGACAGAGACTTCAACACTATATCCCAACATTTAGAATAGTGCCTAGCACATAGTAGTTACTCAAAATTGAGAATCAAAGAGATTTTTTAAATTGCGTCCAAGATCACCCAATTCATTGCAGGCAAATTCATATTTTAACATGGTGAGTGTCAAACTTAGCCAGTGTTCTGCACCACTGAGAACTTAAATAACTTATTTAGAACCAATACTAACATTCTCTTCTAACTACTATATCGTTTTTTAATGTGATCAAAGTTTGCATTGTTACATTGGTAGCAACAGTTAATTATATGAGCAGATTAGAGTTAGAAGCAGAAATATCCAGGTTAATGAGCCTGCTAAGACAAGAATGCAAGGACTTGTGACTTCAATCAAATGTCACCACTGAAAAACAGAGATTAAATTGAATAGCATTATATGTTGGGGATCGGATAAGATGTGTAAAACTTTATAAAAAGACTATAAAAGTACTATGTTTGTTTTTTAATCAGTTTGAACCCAAATTATTGGAATGCTTTTCTTTTTTTATGTTTTTCTTTATTATAAATCGTATGTTGATTTTATAAAGCACATTCTTTATCTCCTTATGTCTATAAGGCTTCTTATTATTTCTGGAGGGCTAGTTACAAAAGTCTGCTCCATCAAGACAAACATTTCCTGAGCGCAGTCACTTCAGCTGAGGTCTATGACTATTCTGGGCCCCCAAAGCCCGTTGTAATTTATAATTCATAAAAAGAAACTCCAGTTGAACCCAGTGCAAATCTGAGTGCCTAGAGGCTCACCCAGTGCCACCTCCAAGATTAGAAAGAACCTTTGTGAAAACCGGAATTCATGGGCAGCCCAGAGAGCTAATAAAGCCAGGATGTCCTGCTAGTCAACAGTCCTCATTTTTTAAAATATTAGTCAGTCACTCAGCTGGGCCTCTGGGAGCCACATCATCAAACTGGTTCTGCTCCAAGTTATTGGTTCAAATATGGGTTTCATAGATCACAAAAGGCTTAGGATGGTGTGACGGTCTAGTTCAAAAGGAAAGAGAGGTCAGCATATTATTTGCTGCGCTGTTCTATTCATTGCCCATGGGGGATCTCCAAACATTTGACGTGGCTGATCTGAGTTTTCTAAACATCTACATCTCCTTTTGTGTATCGCCAGGTTTTAATCAACACCCAAAAGAAAAATGCTTTCTCCTGGAACAGGAAACCATCACGCCCTTCATCACCCATGTGTAGTTTTCAGGATGTTAGCTGCAGTTCTCATGAATGGCAACTCAGGGGACAAGTCACTGTTACCCGGGTACTGTGGCATCTTTTGAAAGCAAAGTGTTCTGATCAGTTCATTTCCCTTCACTATGAAAAAACAAATCTAGAAATGTAACTGCAAAGTCTAAGGGCTGTATGTATTTACACACATATGTATATTTACATGTATGGAGCCTTTCAGCTAACAGGACATAAGAAACTCCCCCACATTCCTCCTACCCCATAGGTTTCAAATACCTCTCTCATTTTGCTTGCCCATGCTTCTGATCTAGAAACTAGAATTGATTCCAGGGAGCTCAAAACAAAGGAAGAGCTTCACCTGTGGAAGTCATGGCTATAGGTTACACATGTAGGGAGTCAGAGATATTTAAAAGCTGGGATCTTTCAGGAGCTCGAGCTGGAAAAGGTGTTAGTGACTCAAGTACTCCTTTATGCTAAGTATTTAAGCCATGCGATTGTTTCTTCAAGTTCACTTGGAAGCGATATTTTTATTTTCTTTTTCTTTCTATTTGTTGTTAACATTAAAAGGGAAGTGTGGAGCACGTCTGGATAAATTGCACAGTACGGCTCCCACGTCTCCACTCTCTCTCAGTCCCTGCGTGTCCGTCTTAACATACCTTGACATGAGAACCTTTATTCTGGCCATCAGAGGCAGCTAAAGTGGAAACACTAATTTATTTTTGTCATTACTCTGAAAATTAAAAGAGGAACCAAATTATCCAGGGAACATTGTAAGATAAAAAGGCATGCCTGTCAATTTACCTGTCCAGATAAAACTTTGAGCTGCCTTTTTTTCACTTGCCTTCAGGAAATGGTCACAGGTTACGCTTTGTTACGAAGTATATGTCAGAAAGCCACCTTTAATCATGAACACAAGCCCACATACACAAATGAAGGTAGTGCATGGAAAGCTTAAGAAGAAAACCAAAAGCCAGTATAGCTCAGGCCCTGATTGATACCACGGTCATATACCAGAGATCATGAGCTTGTAAGAATAGAATCATCACGAGAATTTAGGAATAAGGCTAGCATTATAAACAAAAGGCCCAGGGTCAGCCAAGCCAGTGGCATATTCTTCTAGACGAATCACCAAAATTTCAGAGGTAGCTTAGTAGACACATTTGGGTTGCGTGAAGAATTTAGTAAGCTTTTCTCTAGGGTTGGCAATAAATATAAAATGTCAGCTTTTCTTTCGCCGAATGTGTTAAGGGGGCCATGAACGAGCCAGAGTACTTTGTGTCCTCTGTCAAGTGAAAGGACAAGTATGTACCGCTTCCTGTAGCACACCTTCTCAAATGCCAATGTAAAAAATATCCTTTTCTTTAAAAATTTCATTTGAGGCTACTTAATAGCAAGGCACTCAATTAAAGCCCAACGAAGCAGTCAGCTGTGTCTGTGCCCTTTGTCACAGCATTGAGAACGTCCTGAATACGGAAAGTTTCTCTCTGGGACTAAAGGCTCCCAGGGCCTGTCAGTACTACTAAGTCAAATAAGCATATTGCCAAGATGAGAGTACAACCCTGGTCTCCCGGTTCCAGAACAGGTGGCAAAATAGCATAGGCGACTGTGTTCCTCAACCCAGCCCTTGAGGAGCACAGAAGCAAGAGGGGATTGTGGGTTACAGGAACTAATACACACCTGAGACGTGTACACTTACGGAAACGCTGGGAGACCTACACTTTTTCTAACAGGAGCAGCCTGGGGACAGCAAGAGCCTAAATGAACATTAAGGGGGGAAAACCTTCTAGGCCGGGTCTTGCCTCCCCCACACTAGTCCGGCATAACCACAACCCGACCTTTCACTACGGAAATGGGCAACATGAGTACCACATGTCTGTTTGGTCCATATTACAATATATAAATGTATCAAATAAACATGCTGTACCTTAAATTTACAGATTGTTATATGTTAAATATATTACGATAAAAATATATATTGGATCCAAAATTTTTTTAATTAATAAAAAGAAGCAGCTTTGGTAGAATGCAGTCTCTGTGGGTTGGAAACCAGCCATTTAGGGGCTTAAGGGAACAGGGGTTGGAGAAGGAGGTTTCCATCCTTGACCAGGTAGCTCATGTATTTTCATCTGCACTTCACCCTGGCAGAGATTTTGCAAAACCTTCATCAGGGAAACCTGAACTAAAGTCACTGGTTGCTAAACAGGAGAGAGAAGAAAAAATCTACACCTAAGTACATTATTACTCAAATGTGGGATATCAAATTGATAGTAAGAGAAAACAACATAAACTTGCAAAGAGAAGGAATGTGTTGCCATCAAAAGGAAAGGAAGCAGACTGGCATCTGACTTCCAACGACCACACAATCCAAAAGTCAGCACAATTGTATATACTGAAGGTATAAAGGAAAATGACTTTCCATTTAGAATTTCCTATTCAACCACATTATATATCAAACATAAAAGCATACTAAAAAGATTTTGGGGCACTGAAGGCTTCAGATAGTTTACTACACTCCGGTCTATAGTAAAAAGTCTCTTGAAGGAAATAAAATTGGGGAAGAATCCCAGGCTATGCTGCTTCAAGAAATACAGAAAACGGTTACAGAAATCTTCTGGTGACTGTACTAGATTGAATAGCTGCCCCCAAAAACTCACACCCACTCAGAAACTCACAATGTGATCTTATTTGGAAATAGGATCCTTGCAGGTGTAAATGATTAAAATGAGATCACACTGGAATAAATCCAACATCACCCAGTCTGTGGTATTTCGTATTTTGTTACAGCTGCCCAAACAGACTAAGGTGGACCCTGAAGGAAAACGAAGTCAGGGTCAAAAAGTAGGCTGAAGTTGACTCACCGGATAATAGAAATTGCCAGGCAAGCAGAACAGAAACTATTTAATGTCATCTTTCCTTCTGACGCTTCAAGCAATACCCACTCCCCACCCTGCAGCCTGAGAATCGGTATCATTGTGTAGCTACAGAAGTTGGCCTGTCCCGTCACAGCAGCTCCAGAAGATGGGAATGGAGATGTATTATCAGAACAGAGCACACAATTTTAAATCATGTCATAGCTGGTCACTAAAAGGACTAGGAGGAAGAGGAAAAGTACAAGCCTGACTACATAAGGCCCTCAAATGTCTTCCACTTGCCCAGTCCTAGAAGACATAATTATTGACCCCGTACCTTGAGTTGGAAATGGTTTAAAAATGATACAGAAAATAAGGGAGTTAATTATTTTTTTTAATTTACGAAGAGAGCAAGTAATTAAATAATAAAAAGTGTTTATTTTTATCATCTCTGTTTATATGCTCCAAGACAAAATGAGTTGTGACCCAAAAGGGATCAGTCTTGTTTCTTCAGAATAGCCTTAAGGTTTCACCAGAGCCATGAGTTGCTGTTTTTCAAGTGTTTTTTTCTCAAACCCTGTTAACAGCTAGACTGCAACAAAATTGAACATCATGTGTGTTTTAACCCTGATTTGGTTTGGGTTATATAGACCCAGCCATGGGCTGTCAAACTGCTTGGTTTGAGACCCGATATCAAAATGTCACTTCCTATTACCTGCACTGGGTGTCAAATGTTTCAGCTTTAGATGCCCTTGGGTATTGGTTACCAATGTAGTTCTAACTGAAAGCAATAGAATATCCTAATATTTTCAAATGTTAAGTTTTGCCCTGAAGTAAGAAAAGCGCATGCAAATGTCATGCTTCGGGGCTGAGGCATTAAACAAAGCGAACAAGGAAGCTGGGGGAAACGCCCTGGATATGAACAGTCCACAGTTAATTAACCCGCCCTACAGCTGCTTCTCCTGTGAACAACTAGGGTTTGACAACATAATGACACCTCTGAGGTCAGCTCCCCCTTTTGCCTTCTGTGGAATCCCTACAACATGAGGGAAAATACTCGCGTTAAAGCCAAAGTCCTCATAAGAAGGACTGGGTATAAAATTTTGTTTCATTCCTTGCTATTGCTATTGGAGTGGTTGTCATTTTATTTCTCCCACTCATTCACAGGTTTCTATTAGGAACAGAAAATGACATCTAAGAAATTAATTGAGGTCAGGACAAAAGATATCTTTCATCTAATGTTTTTGAAAGTCTAAATATAAATTAAAATGTCTGTCAAAGCATGTTTCTGAATTTTTATAAGACTATAATTATAGACATATTTAATAACCCCATTAATCAAGATGCTTTAGAAAACATTGAAGACTTAGATTATTATGATTAGCATAATAATTAGGTCGTTCATCAGGGAAAACCATGAATAATTCATTCTAATTAAGTAACTGATAGAACAGTTAATCAACCATCAGTGCCAGAGCCAGTAAGTTATGGACTGTAGTAAATCACCAGGAAAACTAACTTCAGGGTGCAAGATAATAAATTAAAATGTTATTAAATATTTGTTACATTAGTAGAAAATCACCAAAAATTCTTTCTTGGACTTTGCACTTTTGACGGTTGATTTGTCCCAGGTATATGACACACTTCACTGATGCTGCCTACCTTGAGAAATAGAAAAAAGGGCTAGACGTCAGAGATAGGAGAGGAAAATGTGCCTCTCTTCTAGATAATAAATGTTGCCATTGTGCGGCCTCTCTCTGGCTATACCAGATGACTAACCTTTAGAATTAGGTGTGGGAATATGGCTCACACAGGGAAGAAATGGGTTGTGGAGAAAACAGGTGGATAACACCAACTCCTCCAGTCCATTAATGACGGTGTAAATGACTCTTTGAAAGAACAAAAGATCCCGTCCCCACATTTGTTTGACACTGCGTAAAATGAATGTCGATCTTTGCAGGAAAAGTGCAGAGACAGTATGTAAAACCTGTGGAGATCCTGGGCCTCAGAACAATCTACTATTAATTATTCTGTGGCTTCTTCTGGTTTAGCCAGAAGGAAAACAGCTTGAGAGCTATGTTTATTTTCCAGAAGAGAAGTAAAGATACATTTGAAGAGTTTAACAAATGGTCAGTGTTAAGATAGAGAGGAAACCTCGTAACTGAAACCCTATCTAACTTATGAAACTATTAATTTTAAGTTTAAGATGCAATGGCTCTTAAATCAAAGTGCGTTTTCTTTTTTCCTTATAATATATAAAATTAGAAATGGCCGAGTAGACTCCAGAATTTAGAAAGACCAAATAGAACCTGATTTTAGCGTGAGAATAACTAAAAATCAAACATTAAGGAATATGAGAAATTCAATTGAGCATGAGAACTTGGAAATTGTTTTCTGTGCAGAGTGGAGGATACATTAAATAAGTAAGTATTTTGATCTAACACAAACTGCCTGAGTGATAAGTCCCTGGTTATACACAGTCCTGACTTCAGAAATGCTACTGTTGAAATACTGACTGGGTTCCAGAGTAGCAATGATTGCTGACTAGCAGTCCAGTAGACTTTGCACATTAGCCAATAAAACACCTGGAAACCTCTATACTACCATTCTCCAAGACAGGCCACACGCCTAGGAGCCAACTCTAACTATTTCCTCTCAACTTCCCACCTTACTGGCCTCCCTGTACTATGGATTCTATCTGCAAACATCTTCCCACACTGTCTACAATCAGGGTCCTCACTGACACTACTTCTGCTCATGCATTAATTGCCTCTAATTTGATTGATAAAATACTCTCTTATTGGTTTTTGCCCTTCTCCATGCCCCACTCGAACACAAATCTGATCATATCAATCTATTACTTAAAATACAATAACCAAGAATTGGAAGTAGCCTAAGTGCCCAACAGTAAACGAGTGGATCAAAAAACCATGGTACATTTACACAATGGAATACTACACAGTAGAAAGAAAGAAAGAGCTACTACCGTTCCCAACAGCACAGATGGAACTGGAGAGCATTACGCTAAGTGAAATAAGCCAAGTAGTGAAAGACACACACCGTATGATCTCACCTATAAGTGGAACCTAATCAGCAAAATAAATAAGCAAGCAAAACATAACCAACAACACTGAAATAAAGAACAAACTGACAGTAACCAGAGGGGAGGAGGGAGGGAAATGACAGGGGAAAAGGAGGGGAAGGGTCATCAAGGAACATTCATAAAGAACCCATGGACAAAACCAAATGGGGGAAGGGTTGAGGGTGGGGGGTGGGGAGTGGTGGGGTTGGGGCAAGTGGTGGAGGGAAAATGTTGACCAAAAAGTAAATAGAAAATAAATAAATAAATAAATAAATAAATAAATAAATAACTTCAATAACTCCTCATGTCTTTGCTACATTTGGTACTTATG
The DNA here is from genome assembly GCA_004026545.1 of Mormoops blainvillei. Lineage (NCBI taxonomy): Eukaryota > Metazoa > Chordata > Mammalia > Chiroptera > Mormoopidae > Mormoops > Mormoops blainvillei. The sequence goes on from PVJD01010295.1 coordinate 37,640, forward strand.
AACTTTTCCAGAACCTGCCTTACCAACCCTATAGTTGGCCACAGTCCTTGCAGGCTTTAGAATGCATCATGCTCTTGACTGCATACACATATATTCTGAGTTCAGACAAACTGGGGCTTTCACCCCATAGCTACTACTCCAAGGCTGATGGCACTTAATTATAAATTCGTACTTTCAAAAAGTCCCAGGATACCATGGTACCAGGTATGGTCCTGTTTATTCATTCACCTAATTTCCTATTGTTTATAGTGCTAGCTATTCATAGCACTGAATATTGTCCCTCTGGTTAAAGGTAAGAGAGCTTCATCCACCCACACCAACCCAGAACCCAAGTTAGAGTAGGATGAGATCACTCAGCACTAAAGGCAGGTCATAGAGAGATGCCTGATACCAGCAGCTAGGACTTTCCAGAAATAACTGGATAATTGTCCTGAGGAAAAAGCCAATACTTCTTATTGCTTTATTCAGGAAAAAAATGAAGTACCCACAGTGACTTTCATTTCTCTGTAACTTATTGGGGCATTAAGGAGAGACTTTTCCCTAACCTATTAATAAATACCCAGAAAAGAGGAATCTAACATCATAAAGACTTCTGAACTGAATAATTCTATTTGTGTATTAGAGTGATTTAAGTGATATATTTCCCAGAAAGAACCCAGCAACACTGACCTAGCTTGTTCAAACGGAAACATCAATATTGAGGAATTAATGTTAATTTGTGTTTGTGTGTATGTGATAACAGTATTGTTTATTAATGAAATAGCAGCAGAAGTGACTCTTTTCCAATCGCACAATTTCCCTCCCCTGGGACCCACAGAACCCTGAGTATCCCTGTATCAAACGCTTAAATTAGTCTTTTGAAATGATCTATTTATGTGCCTGCCCAGCTCATCAGCCTAAAAGTTCCTCAAGAGCACAAACACCATGTCATACTTGTGTTTATATGCCCAACTCCTACCACAGTCTTTGACCCAGAGCATGCAATCAATAGATATTGAACAGAGCGCAACTTAAATAACTTTTTGGAACAGCACTCTGAATTTATACAATCATAATCACTTCCAGAATGAACCCTGTGGGTAAACAAAATATCTAGCTTCCAACACAGAAAATCTGAGATGCAGAAAAAGAACCATTGGCAAGCTTTGGTTAAAGTCCCTCCTTATCTTCCTTTAATTAAAGAAATTGTAAATGACAATCAGTATACAGTCCATGGTGCACATTAATAATTATTAACCTGTTCCTTGATACTGTTATAATGTGCGTTTAGCAAAGTGGTTTTTAAACTTTGCTTTTTGGGTTTAGGATGGGGGACATTTTATGGGGGGTTTGTACATATTTTCAGGAGAGATTTTTTTTCCTAAGTAAAGTAAGAACAGAAAAATAGATACATGAAACCAACAGAAGTAAGTGATCTAGCTGGGGCTGGATGGAGAGGTAAAGGGGACAGAGAGTGCCTTGGAACCCCTACTGCTCCCCGAAGCTACCATGACAGCCTCGTGCAGGCGGCAAGCGCTATCCCTGGGTGCGGCACAAGGAGCTTAAACTGGTGGGCCGTGATGCTCTTCCCTCTTCTTGCATCACGACCATTTATTTGAGTTTTCTTTTCTTTCTTTCTTTCTTTCTTTCTTTCTTTCTTTCTTTCTTTCTTTCTTTCTTTCTTTCTTTCTTTCTCTCTCTCTCTCTCTCTCTCTCTCTCTCTCTCTCTCTCTCTCTCTCTCTTCCTTCCTTCCTTTTCTTTCTTTCTTTTTTTGAGTTGGTCAAGTAAATTCTGAAACTGCCAACTTCATCTGTATTCAGAAGTATCAAGTTTCCATTGCTTTTAGAATTATGAGGTTTCAAAAGAATGCTGAACAGGTGGAAAGAAAAAAAATGACAGTGGAGGGTGTCCTATAAGTGATATGTAATTACCTGCCTGCCATGCTTCATTATCTTTATCATTATTTAACATGTATTGTCTGAAAAGTGCTGACGATGTGTTGCTCAGTTTTTACTGTGCCTAGAAGCATCTGGGATCTTGTTAAAATGAAGGTTCTGACTCAGAAAGTCAGGAGCAAGGTCGGATATTCTACTTTTCTAACAAGCTCCCAGGTGACGTTGATGCTGTTGGCCCACAGATTATACTTCAAGAAGCACTAAAGGATGCAGACAAAAAGGATGAGACAGAGTCTCTAATTCTCACAGAGTTCAGTCTCATAGGAGGTACTAACCTAACCCTTAATAACTCATATAAAGGGTGGCAAAGGGTCAGTACTGAAGCATAATGCTGAACATCAGGCAACCTTGAAGTCTTAGCAGAAAATATTCAACATGGACAGTAATCAAAGTCTCACTTGAAGTGCTTTGAGGAAAAAAAAAAGGAAGTAACAAAAAAGAAATCAGGAGGAACCTCAAGAAATGAGTCAATGGGTCCCAAAGGAAATTCCATGCCCTTTCCCAGATTTATGGTCCCTTTCTTGCTCCTGTTCCTAACACTGTGGAAAAATGCAGACTTTGTCTATTACCAGGGTATTTCTGCTTTCTTGTGGCAGAGAAAGCAGTGAAGGAAGATGGACTTCAGAGGCAGGAAGCTGTCTAGACCCGGTAAATGTTCACCCCTCAGCGCTGTCACCTTGCAGAGATAGTAAAATCATCAGACCAAAAAACTGGGCTTATCAGATATTCTGGTCCACTCTCACGTGGAGGTGTCCAGGTGTCACGCTCTGAACAGGGAAGACAGATGCAGATCTTCCCCCACACTCAGCTGTGAACTGCTTTGGAAAATTCCATGGTGTGTGCCACAGGTTGCCTTTCTGGACTCTCCTATTTTATTAACAGGTTAACAGTATCAAAGCTGTACTTTCAAAACACAATTTTGCAGTGAAACCACAAGACCGCGGACTTGAAAGGCAACATCGATGCCATCCTGTGGGCGCCCATCAGGACTCCACTTTCAGAATAGCTGCTTCTAGGAAGGGCGCACAATGGCCAGGCTAACCCGCACCTCTTGCGGGACGGTTTCACAGAGATCCGGCCATTTCTCTGAGAGAAAATTCCTTCTCAGTGTCGCTCCTTTGTCTTTCTTCCCAAACTGATGAGACTGCGGTAAGGGACTTCACTCTGTTAAACAAAAATTCAAAGGAGTAAATTTGAAGATCTAATTGGCTTTATTAAGTGATGCACAAATCAGGCAGCACCCCAGGTAGCAACTAGATGTGCACTGAAAGTCGTACAACATGGAAGGTTTTTAGAGAAATAAGGGGGCAAGGAACCTATTAACAAAAGAAAAGAAAGGATTATTTTTAGGCTGGAACCTCTTTGTGGGGGAAGGAAATGGCAAGGGTTTTTTATCAGGCAGATTACCTCTCTTTCTATGGGGTTGGGGGGAGGGGCAGGGAAGAGGACACTTGTGACAGATTACCTTATTGGTGCTTGAACAGAAGATTCCAGACTGGTTGATTATGTTTCTGGGAGAAGCTGAAACAGCAATTAGGTCAGATATTAAATCTAGGTTTGGTATCATGGGCTTTAGCACAAATGACGCCATTTTGAGCCTGTGATTTTTCTCTTTAACTCTGCAGAAGGAAACAAGGGATTTGGAAGAACACCAGGTTTTAGCCGTTAGGTAATGCCTTTTAAGTGTAGATTTCTCTTCCATAAAACAAGAATAATAAAAATCTATTGCAATTACCTAGCATATATAGTGTGAGAATTTAAAGAAGCAAATGTGTATGTTAAAAAAAAAAAACTGCAAAAACTACGGTATAGCTCTGACTGGGTGGCTCAGTTGGTTGGATCATCACCCCATACACCAAAGGGTTGCAGGTTCGATACTTGCTCAGGGCAAACAACTAGGTCAGGGGTTCCATCCCCAGTAAGGGTGCCCAGGAGAGGCAACCAATAGATGTTTCTCACATTGATGTTTCTCTCTCTCTCTCCCTTCCTCTCTGTAAGATCAACGAACATTATCTTTAGGTGATGATTAAAAAAACTGCAATATAATTATGGCAACAACCAATATTTTTAGAGTGAATAGCATGTACCTGGAATTTTCCATATACTACCTCATTTAATAATCACAGCACTTCGACAAGGGAGGAGTTGTTATTATCATCATTTTTCAGATAAGAAAACTGAAGCCAGAAAGGTTGAGGAACAGCATCACATCCTTAGGAATTAGCTAAGCGGAGTGTCCATTTGTGAGTTTTTGGTCTCCGGTATCCATTGTCCCTTTACCACAATACTCCACTTTCCTTCTGGGAAATCCTATCTCATTCGCTAAGAATAGTTGACTGACCATCATAAAGCTGAAATAGTTGACTTCCATTATAAAGCTGAAGGCCCAGATCCTTCTTTCTACTAGACTGGTACTGGGAGGGAAACAAAAGTCAACCACTCTTTTCTGGGACATGGACCGTCGAGGAAGCAGTGCAAGACTTTAAAAGACAGTGAGGTTCATCCATTTAGAATCTGCACCTGATCCAACTGTTCTTACGTGGAGCACTATTCCTTCAGTTCTTGCTTTACTTTTCCACCTCAGACTACTGGTTTTTGCTTTTTTCAGGATGTGGTTCTCCAATCTTCAAAGTTTTTATTTCTTGGCAGCTTGCCAATGTTTCCTTTTTTGCCTAAGTGGGTCAATATCAGTTTCTTTGCAATCAAAGAAAGTTAACTTATATATCAAGCCAGGATTTCAACCCAGGCCAGTCCAAAATCCAAAAACCATGTACTAAATCAACAAATTATACTGTCTCTTAAAATGTCACTTAAAGTAATAAAATGTACAATTTTTCTCTTCTGCAACCTTCAGCTCTATTAACCCACGATTGACCTATCAGTTCATATGGTGATCTCTGCCTTCTAAAAATAAATGTGAAAATTATTTCTCAAGTGTTAATTAAGAAAGTCTTTTAAGTACTATAGATTTAACGTGAAATCATTGAGTCATTGGGAAGTTAAATTATAGAGCTGATAGGAACCCATGAGATAATTTTCACCTAACTTTGTAAAAACAGAAGTGTCATATAATTTAATGAACACAGCATCTGACAGACTGAAGCATTCTTCTTTCATTTGGTAGAGGAAGCAACCACCGCACTGCCTAGACACAATGTTTTTGAGATAAGTCTCTCCCAAAACAAACTGTAAACAAAGGCTACAGAGACAAAATTTATCTTTCTTTGTTTTGTCAAATTTAAGAAATATCCAGGCTCTGCTAAGTGAACCCCTTATTCCGTAGCCCCTGAAATAGCCTAAGTGATCATCCTGCACATCAAACAACAGGAAGCTTTCAAAAAGAAAAAAGGGAAAAAGGTTCAGCCACAGTTTAATTACCTTCCTTCTTCCAAAACAACACATAATCTCTGAACTGCTTGGGAAATGGAATTTCTTCTGTTCTCTTCACATTTTTTGTTTGTTTGTTTGTGTTCAATTAAAAAAAAGAAAAGCAACAAATGGATCTGGGAACTTAAATTTGCAACTTTCTGAAGAAGGGGTTGCAAGAACGAGCCATGTTACATGTGAGAGGGGACCATAGCAAGGGGTTGGTGCATTCGTTTGGACCTGTTACCGCTCACCACAGGTTGGCTAGTTTTTCATGCAAGAGACAAAATGCCAAACAAATGCATCACATTGGAATGTATATTTAGGATTAAATGATATTTGTAAAATTTCCTGCCATGTGTAAACACACACACACACACACACACACAATTGTTAAAGATCATTCTCCCCACTCCAGGGCTGAACGATTCTTTCATTCAGCAGGTATTTTTGACCACTTTGAGGGACTACATTAAGCATACACTGAGCTCAAATCAATACCTCACTCACTCGGAAGTTGCAAGCTGGAAGCGCATCTTATAAAATATTAAAGGGTCCTTCTAGCATGCTGGTAACCCAATCCTGTTGAGTGAATATGCCCAAGTGGGAACCACAGAACACTGAATTTCATCATATATAACATGCTGTCAGAAAGCAGGCTTTATTCCTTTCAGTTCTAGCATACTTTTTTTCCCCAAAAATTAGAATTAAATTTAAATTTAATTGATCATAACAAGCTCAGTATTTAAAACTCTAGAAAGTTGTTTTAAATTTTACTGGCAGAAACATTTCAAATAAAGATGGTTTAAAGTTTACTGACAGAAACATTTAAACAAGATTAGTTGTTACAATTATTTATGTATAGATTCTCTAATAGAGAACATATAGGGTAGTGTACACAAACAAGACAAACTTAGCCAATTAATTTGATGACTACTTTGATTGAATGTGTGACTGTCTGGAATCACATAAATATTATAAATGACTTGATCTAATATAATGAATTTGGTCTAATTAAAAGTTTTAAATATCTATCCTAAAAAAGTAGAAGAATTAAATTGTTACCATAGAATATCAGAAATTGCTTTGAAATTGCCAAAGGAAAAAAATAAGAAATGAAATTAATGTTTTATTTAAACCTGGAAATATGACACATGTGTTGTTGTTTGTGTTTTTTTTTTTGCCTACTTTCTAGAATGTAAATTTGTAACATGTAGATTTATAGAGCGCTTCTCATCTTATTACAGAGATTAACAATGTCTTTTATTCATAAAAATAGAAGTTGTCATTTATTGAGTAGCTATTATGCTCTAAATGCTATACAAAGGTCCTTGGGTGCTTTGTCTCATTTTATGTACATAAGAACTCTATGACAAAGATCAGATTAAAACTACAGAAATCCATTAAGGTATTCATTTAAAAAGTATCTATTGAGCAACTGCTATCAGGCACTACTCTGCCCCCAGAAGATATACAAGCAAACAAAAAACACAAAGTCACTGTTTTCATATAAATAGCAAAAAGAGAAAGAACTTAAAGCATCCACAGATGAAGGAGTATCTTTAAAGTATGAAGATTCAATGAAAATATGTCAGCAGTTACAATGAAATCCAGAAAATGCTGAGAAAATGCACCCCAAAAATATATTCAAAAGTCAATCTAGAATTGTGTATCCAACTAAACAACCATTTGAGAATGAGTTTTACCACTTCTCTATAACAGCCCTACTTCAAAATTTTAACTCTCACAATAATAAAATTGAACCTCATTACTTTTATAGTTTGATAGACCAAATATTTTTTCTATTTTTATTAAAATTTATACAACGACTTGATTTTTTAAAAATTTGTCAATAAAAATTAAGTCTAAAAGACAGTGATATTTTGAGTGATTTGTAATAATTTCGTTCTGCCGTGATTTTTTGCACACTTATTTCCTCACTCAAAACCCATTTCAACCCACTATTTCTAATTATTTCCAAGAAGTTTCATAATATTTCTTATTTTTATAGAATTCTATTTCTAAGCACTGCCATTGTATTTAGTCAGTTTTATAATTATTTTTCATTTAACTATGAGAGAAAAATTTTCAAGTCAACCACTTGACAAATGCATCCCTGCATACATAAAGACAAAAATTGAAAATCTTTGGTAGTTCATTTTTAACTCAAATTAGAAACACACTATATCCATAAATAATAAGGCAAATTAAAATTGGAAAACACTTTCAGTCTTTACTAATAGAGGCACTGGTTCCAGCATATGCAAAAAGACACACTCACAATGGAAGTTCAATATCTAAGCCCTCACAGAAAAAGCATCTTTAGATCTCTTTGATGATATTTATATGGGCAAATGGTACCCTCTGGTACAAGGCTGACTGAAACTGACACTTCAAACTTTGTGACTGCTCAAATTAGAGAAAGGTCCCCTAAGGATAACAGCAATACTCAACTGAAGATGCCTGATTGTTAGAGAAAATGATACTGATTATCTTGCCTCTGAACCAAATTAATAACGCAAGATAATTCTCTGCAATTTAAGACTACCTCTTTAATGTGATTTATTGGAACGATCGTGAACCCCTTGGCCACTTTTTTCCAAAAGTAATTGGAAAATGTGTTTCTTTTTGTGGCTGGAACTTAATTAACAGGTTTAAGGAGAATAACTTGAGATACAGCATCTAGACACCTATGATCTATGTTTAGCTTTGCCAAAACCAGGTTGCAATTGGAATCCAAATTCTTCAGCAAATTAAAAACCAAAAGTTATTTTGGCTGAATCTGAAATGGCAGATAATTTGTTCCACACCACTACTGTTAGGTCCCACATTCATTACAGTGGGGAAGCAAAGTGGAGAGACTGAATCTGCATTCCAAGGTAGCTTACCTTTTGTTTTTATGCTAGGATAATTAGTCAATATATAATTATATACTTTGTTAGGGTAAAAAATGTGATTTTTTTTCCTGAGACAATACAAAAATATCAGTTAGGTTGTGTTGCATGTATCAATTCTAATTGTCTGATACTGAGCAACTTCAGGACTGTGTTTAGAAGGATTCTGAGGATGGATCTAGGGCTCAGTGAGGAAGGGTCAGTCCAGGAGTAGCCACAAGTGAAGGCCTGGGTGCTTATTTTTGGCCAGCCTGACTCCAAAAGAACTGGAAAGGATTCCTTAAGACATTAACTCAACTTTTAAAAAGATTAAAGAACTTTTTTTTATTTTTAAATTAACTTGGAACATATGACACATTTTGGTTCCTATAAATAACTTTTAATACCACATTTTTATGATATCAACCCAAATGCAATTCAATTTAGTAAATATATATATATATATATATATTCATTGAGCGCCTACCAAAAGCCCTTATGTGTGGAAGTGGGGATAAAACTGAATAAAAGAGACAAAATTTTGCCTTCTGTGGACTCTCTAATAAGCAGGAAAGTAATAATTTTTATAATTATAATATATGTGGACAGTTACAGCATGCTTTACAATGTATTTTTAAACATTAACCCTCCTTGAATTCCTTGAAAAAGCCTACTTTGTCCATGTATTTTTTAATACATTGTGAGATTTGGCTTGCTAAGATTTTCTTTAGGAATTTTGCATCTATAGTCATAAACAAGAATGACTTTTAATCATTGATTATAAAAAAAATCCTTATTTGGTTTTAGAATCATGATAATATTAAAGTTTACTTGTCCTGTTCTGTGGATGGCTTTGGAATTATTTGCTTCTTAACAATGTGATGTAAATTGCCTTTGACTTGATCTAAATCTGTTTTATTTGTTCTGTTTCAGTTTTCATTTAGGCTTTTTTAATATGGAAAGGGGATAGCTTTTTAAATGCTATTCCAATTTCTTTAGAGGTTATAAATCTATTAAGATTTTCTGTTTTTATTTTTACTTGATTCAGTTTTGTCGATTATTATTTTGTGTGAAATTGTCCAAGTAAGTTTTTTACATACATTGTTCATTGTTCACTGTGTGAGTAACTTTATTTTGTGTCTTTTTTTCTTTTTTCTTTTTATCGTTCAAGTACAGTGGTCTCCATCTTCCCACCACTTTCCCCTGCCCTACCAACCCCCACCTCCCACCCCCAGTCCTTCCCCCTTTGTCCGTGGGTCCTTCATACATGTTCCTTGATGACCCTTCTCCTTCTTTTCCTCTGTTATCCCCCTCCCTCCTCCCCTCTAGTCACTGTCAGTTTGTTCTTTATTTCAATGTCGCTGGTTATATTTTGCTTGCTTGTTTGTTTTGTTGATTAGGTTCCACTTATAAATGAGATCATATAGTATTTGTCTTTTACTGCCTGGTTTATTTCACTTAGCAAAATGCTTTCCAGTTCCTTTCCCTCCCTTTCCCTTGATAAATTTCACCAGTGTGTAAAGAATAACAATTTTTAATGAATTAGCTTTTTTTTTAAACAACTTGTATCAACCTGGTCAATTATTTTGGCTGCATACAAAATGGTATCAAATTGCTAAGAAATGAAAGGTCTTTTCTTGGTAATCCATTCTTTTAATATTTACCTTCCATTATTATAGTATATTTGCACTTAGTCTGTGTTCCATACCCACAAAGAGAAACTGTTCTTTTATTTTTATGGAATAAATTTTCATCTCTTCCTCATGGCTGACAATTGTGTGGTTTCCTTTTTTAGAGCCTTTCTTCTTAAATTTTTACTCACATCTTTACATTTCTTTCTGAGGTATTCCTTTGAACTCTTTCCAGGGTCTTTATTATATTTTAAAATTTGAAACACAGAACTTACCATTAGATTCTAGAATGACCGGCGCAATGGCATATAAAATAAAAGAATGATCCTAGGAACCCGAACCCCTAATATGTTATCTTTCGTTGATACTGTTTAAAAGCCTTGAATAAGGAGAAAATGCCAAATGGGTGAGTGGAGGCAAAGGCCTCCTACCCTGAGACACTTTGTCTCAGAAAATCTCCTTTATCACCTCTTTTCTTATTAAGACCACAGAGACTGTGACCACTGACTGTTCTCTTGCCTGCCACGTCAAAAATAGTTTTCTAAGACTCTAAACTACTCAGAGCTTTATCATAGTCCTTGAAGTATTCCTATGGGTTTGTATTGCAACAGCAAGGAAACAGACTGAGATAACCTTAAATATTGAGAAGGATTCCATATTTTCAGTAAGTCCCTTAGCAAACTGACTCCGATATCCACAAACTTGGGAAGAAAACGATGCCCGCCGGGCCTGCAGTTCTCTCTCCCTTCATTCACTTTTGTTCCAGGGAGGTTACATCTCAGTCGGCATTAGGTGAGCACATTTTGCTCCCAGGATGGGTGATTTTGATAAGGATGATAGAAATTAATTATATCATAGTTACCTAAATATTCTTTTTTGGGGGGAAGACAATAAAGAAACACGCAGCTCTTCTCACATAGCTCTTTGCACATAGCTCTTCACACATAGCAGTCCTTGTATAAATGTCTGTTGTATTAATGAACTAATGACAAGCAGCTTAAAGATGGCGTTGAGTCCTTGGAATCACAAAGCCCAAGGTAAGTTTTGCCTACATTTTCAGGAAATAGTCACAGACATTTATCTGTTTCTCAGTTTATACATCTGCTTCATGAAGTAAATTACAGTGATCTTAGTCATTCCCGGACAAGGATGACAGTTTATTTTTCTTTCAAGGGTCATTAACTCCGAAAAAAGTCAAAGTTCAAAGATGAACCTAACATATTACGGTAATAGCTGGGTTTTTATGAAAGAAAATTGAAAGCGTAGCAATACAATCCTCTTTGGAATAGGTAAGATTATAAATCCATAAATTAAAACATCTTACTCATCCATTTTTAATTATAATAGAATATAAAAGAAAAAATATTCAGTAAATACAATTAAATATAGTCCTTGTCTAGGTTAGGGACTCAAAGAAAGGGTGATGGATAGAAATAGAGAGAGAAAACAGCAACAGAGATCAAGAAAATACAGTGGAAAAAGTAAGAGAAAAAGAGGCACACAACAAGGAATTCAGAGAGTAGTGTCCCCTATGAAGTTTTTAAAGCAATTACTGCTACAGGCTGATAAAGTTGGGCTACAGTGTTGCCCCGGTAGGGTAAAAAAAAAAAATGTCAAAGTTTGAATTTTCTTAGAGCCAAAGGACAATAAGCTATGAACTCTAAGTTTCTCATAATTTAAAGACTTTAATAAAAGCTTAATACTCATTTAGGAAACGTGCATTTCCTACTCATTAGTTATAAAGAAGTTTAGCTTTAAGTAAAAGAAATTTGATTCACAATAACTTAAACAAACAGTTTCTTCTTTTTTCACGGAACAAGAAGTTCGGGGGAAAGCAATAGCTGGTGTTCATTCACTGCCCAATGATCTCATGGAGGGTTTGGGAGCTTCTGTCTCTTTGCTTTCAGGTCCTGGCCACGTCGACCTTCTCATCATTGTCACCTCCTGGTCTTCAGCTCCATAAGGCATAAGCTTTGAGCTTCTGTAACTAGTTGCTACCACCACTTCCAGATCTGACCAACAATTGTTATACGACAAATTTTACACAACAAAACATCTACAACAACAGTGTCCTTCAACACCACCTATTTCCTACTTGAATCTACTTTCTATATTTAAATAAGCCTCTTTTCCTACATCATTGCAACAAAGAATCTGTTGAAATATCACGGTAAACAAAGAACTGAACCCTGAACAATTCACTGAGCTGTGTCTGAGGCTCACCGACTGCTGTTTTCACTCTCTGTCACATATTTTATGGAGCTGTACAAAGGCCCTCTCTTCTCTACCAGAACATAAATTCCTTGTGTGCATGTTCTCTCTTACTCCCCATTATCTATCCTGCAGAAATAGCATATTATTGACACTCATAAACGTTTGGAAAATCTTTGATGAAAAAATAAATGGATAGATAAATGAATAAATGAGCATAAAAGAAAATAAGTGGTCTGGTACTTAACAAATATTTAAAGAGCTCTCATCGATTTATTAACTAAAATAGGAAGTAAAATATTCTACCACTAATCGTTTTACTAGTAATATCAGCCGGAACCATATCTATGTTTTAGTCTACAATACCTATGTCATAAATCAATTAGAAGTCTAAAAACAAAGATTTCCATTAAAGGAGACACACAGAATGTAAACTTTTAGTCTTGTTTTATGGATGAGGTCGTGGCAAAAATAAGTGGCTTACAAAATTTCCACACGAATGCTTATAGCAGCATTATCTATAATAGCTTTAAAAAAGGGAAAAACTCAAACATGTACCAACTCACAAGTGGAAAAATCAGATGTGGTATATCTATATAATGGGACATGGTTCAGCAATAAAAAAGAACTACAGATAACATGCCACACATGAATGAACCTTGAAAACACTACACTAGGTTAAATTTATATAAAATGTCCAGGATAGGCAAATTAATAGAGACAGAAAGTAGCTTACTGGCAGATAGGGTGGAGGAGGAGGAAGTAAGGGTGACCGCTAATGGCTATGTGGTCTCTTTTTGAGGTTATGAAATGCTCTAAAATTAGATTGTAGTAATTGTAGAATTCTGTAAATATACTACAGAGCATTGAATTGTATTGTTTAAATGGGTGAAAGGTATGGAATGTAAATGCTATTTCAATAATGTTATTTTTAAAAGATAAAGATTAAGTATCTTGTTCAAAATTATATGAATAGTTGCTGAAGCCAAAATTGTAATCCACATTTTCCCAACTGCCATAATTCTTTTCTCCCCTTTGTTGTTTTCTTTTATGTTGGTTTTCTACTTCCTTATTTTCTGAAAACCTTCACTCCTTTTTTATCATTTGCATATTCATATTTAGTTCTCTTTCTTTCCTTCCATTTCTTAACTTCCTCAAAAGTTCTCACACTGTACTTGTCCAGCTGTTAACTGACCTACATTTTAATGTTCACAACTGAGCTTTATTTCTTACTCGGCTTCACCTCAGGGTGACTCCTGATACTATTGATCTATTTTGCCCACCAAAGGGACATATGAGACTAAGGATGTGAAACTTGGTAGGCAAGGCTTTGGAGAAGAAGTGCCCTGAGGATGTGAGTAGCAGGTAAGAAACCACTGAACAAAAGGATGACTCTATTCCTGGAATCTTAATTGCATTCATAGAAATGAGAGAACTGCAAGTGTTGTTTCACTTGATACTCTTACCAGGAGAGTGACTCACAGCTGGTGTGTGAGAAATGCCCTTTTCCAGATGACCTCCTCTCCTGTTACAAAGTCTGGCTATGGCTCCCTGCAAAGTGCTGGATCTTCTCCATGTTCAGATGTTTGAGAAACTTATCTTGTCTTTTCCCTCTGTGCTGGCTTTTTCCATTCATCTTTTTTTAATTTTACGTGTGGAAGACCAATTCTTCTCCATTGAGTTCCATATCTTTTTCAATACGTGTGCCGCCCTTGTGATATTCCCAGCTAGGATGGAGAGAAGGTCTAAGGTAAATGGAAGTACACACTATTAAAGAAAGTTATAAAGTACTATATTTTCTCTCTCTGCAGATCATGACTGGATTATCTTATTCAAATTTAAAAAATAAAAATGAATGTCTTGTCTACCTTGCCTCCTCCATCTCTAGGAATGTGAGCAGACGTTATTCACAGGTAGCTTTCTTTCTCTTTTCCCCAAATGTGAACATTCAATGTGAATCTTTCATTTGTTTAAGTTATAAAGTTTTTTTTTTCCATTGTTAAAAGCATTCACTGGTAGCTTTAAGCCACGTTTATCTACTTAGTATCCATAATCATTGTTCATTTTCCATTTATCCCAAATTATTTGGGTGAATCATAAAATTCTTGTGGAAAAAAAAAGTTAACATTGGTATTTTCTCATCATTCGACCAAACATACAGCAATAAATGTATATTAGGAGTTGCTTAAATCCACTGGGTGGTGGCGGGGAGATGCTCATGAGAAGGGAAGGTTAAATTACGGAGAATAAAGTAGAAAGAAGGAAGAAGGGAAAAGGTTACTCTGGATACAGTCCTGACCATAGAAGTAAAACTCCAAGGGGCAGCCTTTTTGCCGCGCTCTTCTATTCCACATAGCTGGACGGGAAGGGGTGCCGAGCGGGCGCAGACAAGGCTAGTGCCTACCCTACCGCCACTTTCTCCTTTCTTTCTTGCCCACAGAAGCCCAGGCGTGTCTGAGGTAACCATATACCCACTCTCGAGGACTGAATCACGGTCAGTCTTACCAGTCAAGACTCTAACGTCTCTTTTTAACGTCTTGCTACTTGGGTGGATAGTGTGTCCTAGCGATTCCTAAAACTTCAGCAGCCGTCTTGCCACCGTGATGCAATAGAAGAGGATAAAAATCACATGGGTTGAGGTACCGAAAGATACAAAGAAATTCATTCCCTGATTACATCGCCGAACTGATGAGCTAGAAACACTGCCTCCTCCAGGCTCTTTGTAATGTAGAGAATAAAATGTCTCCAATATTCAGTTGGGGGTTTATTAATTACAGGCCTGCACATCCTAACTGAAAGGTTGTCAGAGCAATTTCATACCATCCAGAACATATCTGATGTAACAGATTATAAAAAAATTAAACCTTTGATCAGACTCAGACAATATAAGCCTTTCATCAAGCTCAGCTGCCCTGAGTGGGCGAGCAAGTTTCTTCTCTCTGACAGGCCCCCCTAGAGAGCATGACTGAGGCGTACAGCATGGTTATGGGTATGCAATGGAAATGCTCTGGACAGTCTCTTAATCTTGAAGTATAGTTCAGAAAAAAAATCCTTTAAAAAATGGATAACTATTAAGATTTTAGGACCTTTCTTCAAGAAGAAAAACTGCTGGATCAGAGGATCTTATTTAATAATCTTTTTACATTTATATTTCTGGTTATTATTACACACAGCAAAGAAGTCACACCCAACTACCTAAAGTGGAGGGCACGTATCATACCTAAAAGCAGGTCTTATTGGAGAGCAGAGCTGGGGCCTGGAAGTGTGTGGCCGTGCTGGACAGCTGCCTTCTGCTTCCTTTGACAGTCCCCGTCATTCCCTCAGCCACAGGATTTCATTCAACAATAAAAGTAAATGGAATAAAAATGTACCAACATACCCAATAGTTTTTATACAGCTGTCTTCATTCCCTGGGCAGATAGGTTATAAAATAAATACAATGACTATGGCCTTCTATTATTTCTCTATTAATACTCTGATCTGCAGGGTTCTTAGGAACAGAAATGCAGCCTAACAGATTCATTAACTAGACAATATTAGGCTTTTATGCAGTTAGTAGTTACTGAGCACCTACAACATATCAGGGATTGGATTAAGCACTGAAATACTGAAGTAGAAGGTGTGATTCCCACAGCAGTTTCTGCAGATGAAAATGAAACCTAGTTATGTATCCAAAAAATTGCCTCACATTGTGATTGAAGTGCTGTAACAAGGTCTGGAGCCACAGAAGAGAGATGCAAAATTCAGATGGGGGTGTCCTGGGGAGGTCTGGGATGGTAGAAATTTGAATTGAATCTTGAAGAACCAATTAGCATTTTCCACATGAGGAGAAAAGGGTGTTTACCAGCAGGTGGAACTAGATATGCAAAGATTCCAAGGCAACGGAGACACAGGCAGTTAATTATGGCTGACACGAGGGGTCCATGTGAGGGAGAAGAAGCAGATGCGAAGGGAGGGGTTTTGTGGCTGTCCTGAAAAGTTGAATCCCAAAGGTGACAGGAAGGCCTAGGGGCGTTTTAGGCAGGGGAGTAAAAGATCATTCTAGCAGCATAGGATTTGATGAATTGGAAGGAAGAGAGTCTGGAGATAGAAAGAAAACAATTTCACCAAAAAATTATGACAGTGGCAAAGGATATAAATCAAGAAATACCAAGAGATAGTCTGAAAGATTTAGTGATCAGCTGAATGTAAGAGTAACAGCACTACCAACTGTTAGAGGATAACACATATATTTCTGACAACCAAATGGGATAGATAATTATGACATCTTTTATAATATATAATAAAAAGGAACTGGGGTTTTATGTGTAGGCGGAGAAGGAGAAAAATGTACTTAATACAATTGAGTAACAAGTTGAGCTGAGGTGTTCATGGTTTGTTTAAGTAAAGCAGACCGACTGAACAGAGATTCTAAAGATTGCAGGTTTCACATATCAGCAATTCCTAATAAATATAAGGAACCAGTTGAAGACTACCAATGTTTTAATTTGCTATTCAGTATCTGTTTTTTTTAAAAAAAACTATCATCTACTAATATTAACAGTTCATTTTTATAAAAGGGCATAATTGCTGCCCTTTTTAAAGAGTGCTTCCCTGAGAGTGAAATGCGGAAGAAATAAGCACTGTGGGAAGACCGACATCTCTGATGTTGCACACTTGATTGCATATTTTATCTCTGGCCTCCATCTGGACAATGAACTGTAGAGGTATTTCTGCCAGTAAGATCCTTTTCAACACTCACAATTGGTGTCAAAGTTCCCATCTTTCATTACCTTGCCGATGCTTATTTTCTTTTTCACTGCATTCCACCTTCTTGCACTTGCCTTGTGAAAGAGTCCACCATAGCTATTTAATATTTAAAGGCTGGGATCATTTTGTGGGTTTTAGTTTAAAGGTAACCATAGCGCACACACACATTCATTATTAATAGCAGAGATGCACTGTAAGTTCTTGGGAATCTTCTTTCCTTTCCATGTTAGTTTCATACGAGTGCTGCCATCACGAGGATTAAGTTCCTATATTACTCTACGGCAGGTGGACTGAAGCAATAACAGGTGATCGAGCACTATGTGAACCGTTAGTGTGGGTGGATGTGCCCACGCTCAACGGGGAGATGGAGCCGGAAAGCGACCAGCCACGGAAAGTCCGGTTTCGGATCGCATCATCTCGCAGCGGGAGAGTGCTGAAGGAGGTGTATGAAGATGGGCCACC
>PVJD01010296.1:0-54883 GCA_004026545.1 Mormoops blainvillei
CAAAAACTTATAATGAATCAAAAAAGACCCCTAATAGCTTCAACAATCTTAAGAAAGAAGAATAAAGTTAAAGGTATCACACAATGACTAACATCAAACTACACTACAAGGCCATAGTAATCAAAATGACCCAGAACTGGCATAAGAATAGACATATAAATAAATAGGGTGGAACAGAGAGCCCAGAAATTGACCCAAACTAATTATGGACAATTAGTTTGACAAAGGACGCAAGAGCATACAATGGATAAAAGATAATCTCTTCAATAAATCGTGTTAGGAAAATTGGACAGGCACATGCAAAAAAATGAAATAAGACCACCAGCTTACTTCATACACAAGGATAAAATCAAAATGGATACAAGACTTAAATGTAAGTGCAAAACCATAAAAATCTTAGAAGAAAATAAAGGCAGTGAAATCTCAAACATCTCACATAGCAATATTTTTGCAGATACATTTCTTAAGGTAAGAGAAATAAAGAAAATATAAACAAATAAGACTACCTATCAAATTGAAAAGCTTCCGTACAGCAAAAGGAACCATTAAAAAATGAAAAGGGACCAGCTGTATGGGTGAACATATTTGCCAATGATATATCTGATTAAGGGTTAATTTCCAAAATATATAAAGAAATTACACAGCTCAGTGTCAGAAAGAAAACAATCCAATTAAAAAATGGACAAAGGACCTGAATAGACATTTCTCCAAAGAAGACATACAAATGGCCAATAAACATATGAAAAATTCTGCAAGAGATGAAAATTACAACCATGATGAGATATCACCTCATACCTTCCAGAATGGCTGTAATCAATAAATCAACAAACACCAAGGGCTGGCAAGGATGTGAAGAAAAGGGGGCCCTTCGGCACTGTTGGTGGGAATGCAGACTGGTGCAGCCACACTGGAAACCAGTATGGAGTTTCCTAAAAAAATTAATAATGGAACTTCCTTTGACCCAGTGATCCCACTTCTGAGAATATATCCTAAGAATCCTGAAACACTAATCAGAAAGGATATATGCACCTTTATGTTTGACATTATTTACAATCACCAAGGTCTGGAAACAGCACAAGTGCCCATCAGTATATGAGTGGATAAAAAAACTGTGGTATAGGCATTGATCAGCAAGATGGCAGAGGAGTGAGTGAAAACCACACTGACCCCCTCCCCAACCTATCTGGAATTACAACTAAATTGTGGAGAAATCACCTGGAACAAACAATTGAAAGATAGTGAGAGAGAAGCCTTATATCCTCGGACAGGTGGAAGAATCAGCTTCAGCACAACCTGGTAGGCAAGTAGTGATGCAAAGACTTGAGAAGGTTAGCTGAGCACCCACAGCCAGCAGCACCAGAGGGATATTTAAGCAGCCAGTTGGATCCCCCTGAGAAGTGTGGGGTCTAAACCCTCAGCTTGGACCCCAAGCCTATAACACCAGAGCCCAAAATGTATATAGATAACACCCAGCTGTGAAAAGTGGCGGGGTTGCTCTCTGCCAGAGATTGGCAGCCAGAGACCAAAGATCTGTCCAAAGGGCCACACATTATTATTATTATTATTATTATTATTATTATTATTATTATTTTGCAGCCACTTACCCTGGGCTCCGGCAAAAGTAGAGGCAGAGTGGGCTAGAGATGCCTGAGGAGAGACTGGGGACTGAAGCTCTGGGGAGAGAACTGAGAGAGAGGCCTCTGGGATCCTGGTGCCGAGTCATCACCTACATGGCAGTAGCCACCTTGCTAAGGCAGACCACTCCCCTGAGCAGCGGCAACCTGAGAGGGAACAATTGCCCTGACCCCAGGAGGGATTCTTTTCAGTCCCATGGTGCTAAAACCTGACTGCTGAGTGCAGAGTGACTACATTAATAATTGAAGGAGACAGCCACAAACAGTAGATGCCCCGAAGTCTCAACAAGACTGTCTAAGGTCAGATGGGGTCAATATATGATATCACCAGGGGTGGGTCCATAAAGGAAAAACACCTGTAATTACTAGTGGCTACCGAGGTGATTTCCACTGTGGTCTTCTCCATGATTTGCAATATTTTCTTTACTACATAGCTTTTTAACATTCATTTATTGTCCATCAACTTGGTACATATTAAGTCACTAGATTTTATACTGTAGTTTATCTCTCTCCTTTCTTATAATAGTCTTAATCTCTTTACAACCTTATTAATACTGGTTCATTTGGTGTTGATGAAGGGATTGCGGAGGGTATGTATTTATTTTTGAGGATACGGGTTTGTTTCCTGGGCTCTGTGGTTTCATTCTGGTAGCACCTAATAACAACACACAAGACGTGGTGGTCAGAGTAAACCTCAGTCAACCAGCTGGAAGGAAGGACTACAAAAAAATAGCCAAACAACAGTCAAAACCCAATTACTTCCAGAGAGCTAACCACAAATGGCATAAAAGTCATCTGAAGAGCATCAAGTTCAGGAGTTCAAGGAGACTGAACCACTGAATCTCACAGGTCTACTACGATACAAGTTAACAACAAAGTCCAGGCATCAAAACAGATCAGTTTAAGAAGCAGAAGAAAAAAAAAAAGAAGCCTCACACATAATGGGAAACAAAGAAACAACCTCCAATCATGAGGAAAGGAAGAATCCTCAGAAAAAGTGCTAAATGAAATAGAGACAAGTCAACTATCAGATATTGAGTTCAAAACAATGGTTATAAGGAAGCTCAATGAACTCAGTGAGAATTACCAAAAACTACAGGGAAACTGACAGGAACTTACTGGAAACCACATCAGCATAAAAAAGGGCATAGAAATTATCAACAAGAGCCAAGAGGAAATGAAGAATACAATTTCTGAATTGAAAAACACAGTAGAAGGAATCAAAAGTAGGTTAGATGAAGCAGAGGATCGAATCAACAAGCTGGAGGACAAGATAGAAAACAGCTCCCAAAAAGAGCAAGCAAATGAAAAAAGACTTGAAATGAAACAAGAGGGATGCAGGGAAATTCAGGACAATATAAAATGTAATAATTTCCATATATTAGGGATACCAGAAGAAGAAGAGGAACAAGGGATAGAAAGCATGTTAAAAAAAAGTAATGATGGAAAACTTCCCTAATCTGAGGAGAGAAACAAATCACACAAGTTCAAGAAGGATCGAGGGTCCCAATCAAGATGAACTCAAAGAACCCACTCCAAGACACATTATAATTAAAATGGCAAAGAGCAAACACAAAGACAGAATCTTAAAGACAGCAAGGGAGAAATAGGAAGTAACATATAAGGGAGCTCTGATATGGCTAGCAGCTGACTTCTCAAAGAAACACTACAAAGCTAGAAGAGTTTTGTAGCTAAAAGAGAATGGCAATGAATATTCCAACTAATAAAAAGCAAAGGCCTGCAACCAGGACACTGTATCCAGCAAGACTGTCAATAAAAATGGGAAGCAAAATAGGAGGTTTCCCAGAGAAAAGAAGACTTAAAGAATACACCTTCAGCAAACCAGCATTGCAGGACTGAAAGAACAATTCAAAGGATCAATAAATCCAGGAGATGGTTCTTTGAAAAGATAAACAAAATTGAGAAGCCTTTAAGCACACTAATCGAGAAAATAGGGAGAAAACCCAAATAAATAAAATCAGAAATGAAAAAGGAGTAATTACAACTCCTCTGGTACCACAGAAATATAAAGGATTATAAGAAATTACTATGAAAAACTATATGCCAAGAAATTTGAAAACTTGTGTGAAATGGACAAATTTCTAGAAAAACACAACCTTCCAAAACTGAATGAAAAAGAAACAGAAAGCTTGAACAGACCAGTAACAGCTGTTGAAATTGAAGCAGTAATCAAAAAACTCCCGGCAAACAAAAGCCCTGAGCTGGACAGTTTCACAGTAGAATTTTACAAAAACATTTAAGGAAGAGATAACCCCTATCCTTCTCAGGCTATTCCAAAAAATCCAAGAAAAGGTAAGAATCCCAAACTCTTCCTATAATGCCAGCATCATCCTAATCCCAAAACCAGATAAAGACACAACAAAGAGAGAAAACTACAGGCCAATATTGCTGATTAACATAGATGCTAAAATCCTCAACAAAAATTGGCAAACCACATCCAGTGATACATTAAAAAGATCATCCACCATGATCAAGGGGGATTCATTTCAGAGATGCAGGGATGGTACAATATTCACAAATCAATAAATGTAATACATTACATAAACAAAAGGAAATATAAAAATCATATGATCATATCAATAGATGTGGAAAAAGCATTTAAGAAGGTACAACACCCGTTTATGATAGAAACACTCAACAAAATGAGAATAAAGCAGGCATACCTCAACATAATAAAGGTCATATTTGAGAAACCTATAACCATCATTGTATTTAATGGGTAAAAACTAAAAGCTTTCCCACTAAGATTTGGTATAGGACAAGTATGTCTGCTTTCACCACTACTATTCAACAAAGTATGGGAAATATTAGCCACAGCAATCAGACAAGAAAAAGAAATGAAAGTCATCAAATTGGAAAGGAGGAAGTAAAACTGCCATTGTTTACAGATGACATGAGGGTGTGCATAGAAAACCCTATGGACTCCACCAAAAAACTACTTGACCTAATAAGTGAATTTGGCAAAACAATAGAATACACAGTTAATATTCAGAAATCAAAGACATTTTTGTATACCAAAAATGAAATGTCAGAATCAGAAGTCAGGAAAAACAATCCCATTTTCTACAGGAACAAGAAAAATAAAGTACTTAGGAATAAACTTAACTAAGGAGGTAAAAGACCTGTATTCAGAAAACTACATCATAACACCAAAGAAAGAAATTAAGGAAGACACAAATAAATGGAAGCATATACCATGTTCATGGATTAGAATAATTAACATCTTCAAAATGTCCATACTACCTGAAACAATTTATAGATTCAACAAAATCCATATTAAAATACCAATGACATATTTCACAGGTATAGACCAAAATTTCAAAAATTTATATGGAACCATAAATGACACCAAAAAGCTGCAGCAATTTTGAAAAAGAGGAACAAAGTTAGAGGGATCACAGTACCTGAGATCAAACTATAAGGTCACTGTAATCAAAACAGTCTGGTACTGGCATAAAAACAGACACATAGATCAATGGAACAGAATAGAAAGCCCAGAAATAAACCCATGTTTCTATGGTCAATTAATATTTGACAAAGAGGGCAGAAACATTAAATGGAGTAAAAATAGCTTCTTCAACAAATAATGTTGGGAGATCTGGAAAGCTACATGCAAAATAATTTAACTCAAGTATGAACTTACACTATACAAAAAAATAAGCTCAAGATGGATAAAAGACCTAAATATAAATTGTGACATCATAAAAGTCCTAGAGGAAAACGTAGGAAGGAAAATCTCAGATATTCCACTCAGTAATATTTTCACTGATATGTCCCCTAGAGCAAGGGATATAAACAAAAGAATAAACAAAGGGGACCTCATCAAAATAAGAAGCTTCTGTACCCTCTGTGATAGCATGGATGGATCTGGAGAATATTATGCTAAGGAAAGTAAGTCTTTCTGTAAAAGACAAATATCATATGTTCTCACTCATATTTGGAATCTAATGAACAAAACAAACTGACAAACAAAATAAAACCAGAGGCATGGATACATGGAATAGATTGATAGATCTCAAAGGGAAGTCGGGTAGGGAGGACTTGAAGAGATTAGCTGAAGAACATATGAATATATATGCATAGGCCATGGACACAGACAACAATGTTGTGAGGCTTGGTGGTGAAGGGCAGGGGTTGGTTGGAAGGAGGTACAGGGGGAAATTGGAGGAGAAAAGAAGAAAGTAAGCAAAGCACACATGACTTTATCTTAACTGAAAGGATGAGATTGACCTGCCAAAAGACAGTTTTTCTAATCACATTGTCACCATCCTTTGTCTTTGTCAGTGCTTCCCAGTTACCCTGCGTTTCACTGCTCAATCTTCACCCTTGAAAACTTTGTAGAAACAGATTCATAAGAGAAAGTTACATACAGAGAGGACACTGTACTTAGAAAGTTTAGGAAGTAAGTTTGTGAACTTCAGTCCCTAAATAGGGTATAAATTCTACAAGAATACATAAAAACAAAACAAAACAAACAAACAAACAAGCAAAAAAACATAGGTCCAAAAGTCCCAGAGTATAATAGAGTATCCATGTTCATAGACACTTTCTTTAATATGTTTATTCAACATATTTATTGAGCTACTCTTGCTCCACACATCATGTAAAAACTAAGGCAGAGTTATGTTAAAGTATAACTATTGAAAATCAAATTACAATGTAGAGGTAGGAATTTTTAAGACTATCTCAGCATTACCAGGACCTAAAATTAAGATATGTATTAAATAATATTTATTGAATTTTCCCTTATAATAGCTAGAATATATGTTGAAATTAATCCTCAAAGCTTACTAGGTATGTTTGGGCTATTGTTTATTCCTCTCAATCTTAAATAAATTCTACAAGATGCATTAGTTATCTGTATGAGATTTTTTTGTACCCTCTACAAAGTACTTCTATTTTATAAGTTGCATTTTTCCTGAGTATACTAATTTTTACTAACTTTATATCTAAACTTTTAGCCAAAATTACGTTCTTATAGATGTCATATTCATATTCTTATCCATGACATTTAAATTTTGTTTTGTTCTATTCATTTGATCATTTGCATTTATAATTCCTTTTCTCTGCTTGTTGATTAGAACATTTCATTCTGACCAGATATTAAAGTGATGACTGAGTATTCTGGATAATTTAAAATTGGAACAGCAGGAAAAAAAATATGACATGTGTCACTCTGTAATTTATTCCCGAAATATTCATTCACTAAGTTTTGTCTTAACTACACTCTCAGCCTAAATATCTCTTTCTCACTTCCCCAGTCTCTTCAATGGCCCTATTCACTCCATTAGCTTTTATTAATTTTCTTATTATTTAAAATTGTGGAATTAGCCCCCACAAGTTTTATGTATGTAAGAAAGAAGAAAAGTTTAGTGTACCCATCACCCCACTATTAAATTCCAAGTTAAATGTTCATAATATTCCCTATCTCTCACCAATTCTATTTCTTATCTCCTTATTATAATTGCTTACTAAATTTTGTATGTTCCTCTTTCCCTCATTTTCCCCCATAGTTTTATCAATACATGTGGATCTAAACATATATTTTATGTTGTGGCTCCCTTTTTGATCTTTATGAAATTGCTCTGACCTTTTTCTCCCCAACCTAAAATTTCTAGGACTCATCTCATGCATGTAAATGTCATTGATTTTTTATTATGACCTTGAATAGTTTAATGAGAACAAATCATACTTTATTTACCTAATTGATGGCTGTGAGTATATGGGTTGTTTTCACTTATGTACAGTTATGAAATGGCTTCTGTAAGCATTCTTGCACATGTTACCTGGTCCATATACAGAGGGATTTAGTGGAATATATTCCTGGGATTGAAATTTGTTGTTGGTTCAGAGAGGAGCTCAATGTTTGACTTTATAGGTAGTACCAAACTCTTTTCCTAAGTACTTGTATAAAATATAATTAGTGTCAGTGTGCTGAAGAATAAATGTTTTTACCTCTGTACGAGCACTTTGTAATTAGAAATGAAGCCCAGAATCTGGGACCAGAATACCTGCTTGGATTCCCTTAGAAAGTTACTAAGCTTCTGTGCTTCAGTTTCCTAATATGTAAAATAGATCACAAGTTTTGGTGTAAAGGAGAGGGAGGGGGGTGTGTGTGTGCGTTTGTGTGTATATACAAATTTTTACTCATCTTATATTTTGTTTTATGATAATATAGTGAGTTGTTTTGATTTTCAAGAAAAATTTTTCCTGCTTGCATCCATGTTAAAACATTTTCTGTGCATCTTTTCTTGTTTATTCTTTTCTCCCTCTACTGGTGTTTTCTCTCTTTGGCTTTTTTAAATTTTTCTCCCCATCTCCACACAGTACATCCTGGACTGGAATTTAATAGCTTGGAGAGATGGCATCTTCCAACATCATCATTCTTTTCTAAGTTCAGATTCTTCTCAACATTATGTTACATGACCAAGGAGCAGCGATTTGATGAAGCACCACTGTCCTCAGACTTCTCCCCAGTTGCACTTAATTGTCTTTATGAGCTTTTATCTTCTTTTGATTTGCAGATTCTGGCAACAATTAAAATATCAGAGCAACAAAAAATCATGATCTCCTCTCATATTTGTAAATAAATAGGTGAAATGATATAACTCCTTTGCATCAACTTCTATAGTAGGTTGAATGTTGTCCCACAAAAATTCAAGTTAACCTGAAATCTTAGAATATAACATTATTTGAAAATAGGATGTTTTCAGATGTAATTATTAAGATGAAGTGATATTGCCTTAGGGTGAGTCCTAAATCCAATGACTGGTGAACTTATAAGGAGAGGAGAGGGAACACAGACAAGACCCTCTGAAGATGGAGCAGAAGTTTAGTTCTATGGCCATATGCAAAGGAAACTCTGGAGTTAGCAGACACTGGAAAAGCCAAGGTGGGATACTTCCCTAGAGATTTCAGAGGGAGCATGGAGCTACTGACACCTTGATTTTAAACTTCCAGCCTTCAGAGGTCTGAGTGAATAAATTTCTCTTGTTTTTAAGCAACTGACTTTGTGGTCATTTTTATGGAAGTTATAGGGTACTAACATGACAAGGGAACAGATGAAGGGCACTCTGATACCAAAAAGGAATATATATGAAAATATAAATATAAAATAATTTATCTAAAAGATAAAGGTGTTAAGTATTGAAGTATGAAATAGTGTTGTAAATTGTTGATCTGAAGAATGTCTGGATGTAGGGCAGGGAAATGGTATTTTTAACTCTGTACTTTGCCCTTAGCAAGAATTCAGAACATCCATTCTGATTTCAATGATTACCCATTTAAGTTATTCTTTATAAGCTTTGGGGCAGAATAAGTTTTTTCCACTGAGAGTTTGTGTGTTTTAAAGGCAAAATGCCCCAACCCTCTTAAAGGATGTCATTTTAGTATGCAGAATGCATAATTCTTTACAACTCTAGAAATGTACTTCTTGACAATTATTTATTAGCAATTTTAAAGACACAAACATCTGTAAGTGATAAACATATATTACAATCTTATCCAAGTTCATGGCACAAGCTATAATTTCTGGCACCTAATGACAAAGGTGTATTATGTACACCTTCCAGTGACTCTGGGTGTGTTACAAAGCTTTGGCCTTTAAAATTAGCTAAAACTCATTCTTTGGGATATTATGGTCAACCTATCAATATATGATTTATACCCAAATGCCATCCTTGAGTCATAATAGAAGGTGGTTTTGATTTGTTTGACAAATCTGTTCCCAGATGACAGGCTTAACATAATCTCTCTTTGACTTACAGTGTCTTTCTGCTTTCATGACAGAGAAGAGACAAGGGGTCTACATGTATGCCACTAGCAAATACTCTATAGCCTACTACCATCCACAATGGGAGTTATAAAGTGGCATTAATTGTAGCTAATTCATATATGGCATCACTGGACTGAGAAGACCCTGCTTTGGCCAATAATGACAAGGGTTTGCTTGCAGCTATCACTTTAAAAAAACATGATTTAAGCATTTAATTTAAGGCATATAAAGGTCATCAAAAATCACAACAATAATGGCAAAGCCAAAACCTATGCTTTGTAAACATTTAAATTTTAATATTAAGCTTCCTTCAATTCCTTTCTGCACATCTTTCTTCTCCACTACCACAGGCAGAAATGTGGTATAACTGACACACTAACAGTGAGGAAAACAAAGGACTGTGGTTCCTGTATGTCATCTCAAGAGATTGGATACTTATGTGTCAAATAGCTCAAAAAAAAATCTGCATTCTTAGACCCTTGTACACCAAAACCTGGGACCTCTGTGCTACACATCAGAGATGAGGGCAACCAGCCTCCCCAGTGTGAGATAAACAAACATAAAGAGATTTTGTTTCTTTCTGAGTTAGTAAAGAAGGTTTAATTTTCTTCTTTACAGTTTATTGAAACATCCCAGAGCAGGGGATAGCTAGTTTGGATTACTAGCATATTCCTTGTGAATGTCAAATCACTCCTGTTATGAATCTCCTCATCTTGCATTCTCTCTCTTTCTGAATGAATGTTATGTCTAAAATGTACATTAGGCCTGTTAATCAGTCAAATGGCTCTTGAAACCTGGGAGACTTTTCAGGAATTAAGCTAAATTCATGATCTGCTCCATCCTGAGTTACAGGTAGGTTTACCAGAGCAATCTGTGTATAGAGCTCATGACACCTCATTGACCAGCACAGGACCCACATCTGGATAAGTCCCTTTTGTTAGGGGAGTTCAGCTGGTCTCCACTGTCAGAACCCCCACAGTTTCCACACCTGTTCTCACTCTACATAGGATACACCTTAGGATGGGCTTTGAAACACAAAGTAAATTTAAACCAAGAACCCACTCCTAACAAAATTTCCAAAATAATTATATTTCCTTCACTTTCTTGTTTCTTTTATATCTTGGTTTTCTCTCATCTTTGTCACCTCTTGTATCCCCTTATGGTTATAGGCTTTCTGATCTCTAACAGCTTCTACTCAACAGGGGGGTTTAAAAGGGACCATTCACAGCTAGCAACATAGTGGTGAGCTCTCTGGATTGTGAAGTGTTTTGTATGCTTTGGTTCCTGCCAAGATTGTTCCTCAGTTCTCATGAGTCCCAGCAGCAACAACATGGACACCACCACCAGCAGAAGCATTTGCAAGCATCTAATTATGAGTTAGGCATTCTACAAGGAAATTACATTCACCCAGCACCTGCACAGAACCAAAGTCTTGTCTCAGTACTTCTCATACTAGCAGAGGGCAGTTTCCTCCATGGTGTATAGCCAGTTGGGGTGATGAGCAATTCTCCCCCAAAAGACCTCCTGAGACAGCTGGTTACTGTGGTAGTAATGGCACTGCCCCAGTGTGCATGCCTATAAAAACACGAAATTGAGGTATGTGTCTAGGGCAAGGTTCACTGAGCTTGTCTGCTCTTGCCTGTTGAGAGTCTCTCAAGGGCCTGCTTAATCTCCACCCCCCTTCTTTAACAGTTCTTCCAACAGAGAAGCTGAACATACTTCACCCAGCTGCTCAGTCATTATCTTTTTTTCTCTCCCCAGTTTCAGAATAACTATACTTGGCCATTGCAATATGTTTGCTGATTGTTCTGCATTCATACCAATTTCAGTACAAGCTGGAAAAACCAGTGGGAGTAGTAACATCTGAGGGTTGGGAATGAGGTCCAAAGGCAGGTCATGAAGCCATGCTACTTGGATAGCTCTAAGAAGACTGAGCATGGTCTCCATGAGGTAAATATCCTTCCATGGCCAAGGGCATCCCAGAATTGGGGAGGAATATGTCAAAGAGTTGTAAAGTGAATACAACCCTACTTCTATGGGGACAAGTGACTCTCTGAAATAATAAACCAGAGGATTTTTTTCAAAGCTTCATTTATGGAGGCGCTGTGACTGTACTGCCACTGTCTTAACATCTCTATACTAAGTAGATTCCTATAGAGCAGAGACAAAGATGGAGATGTTCCTATGTACAGAACAGAGCAATAAGTCTATATATTTTCTTAATCATTTCTATGAAATGGATTATTTAATGGCAGTTATTTTATGTCAACTGGTACCACCAATGAAACTAAACAAATGAACTTTACTGTTCACATACTGAAATTAGTAAGGGAACATCCTAGTATATATCCATAAATAGTCCAAAATATTGTTTCCATTAATATAATCAGAGAATCTCAGATCTGAAATGCCCAGAAATCTCTTCAGGAATCACAGCTAATTCTTTACAGAGTCCACTAAGTGCAGAATTCACATGATCAGATAATCTATTGCCTGGTGATTATTTCAAGTAACACAGATCTCACTTCCTTTTGGGAAGATATTTCATTTCTCAGAAGCTAAGCTGTACTACTAGCCTTCCTTATTTGTGTTGTCTTATGTGTCACAGTATCGTACTGTATTTTAATTTGGGGCATTGGCACTGTGAAAAACATAGAATTATACATTTGAAACCTATATAACCATATTAACCAATGCCACCTCAATAAATCTAATAAAAAACATGACTTTAGTTCTTATTTAACAATTTTTCAAAATTTAAGAGTAACAATCATGTCTTTCATCTTTTCCTATGTTTTTAAATAAAAAGAGCCCAAATTCCTTCAATAACATCTCACATAATATCTAATTATAACATATCACAATTATCTTCTCTTTTTTGGTTTCTTTATTCTAATTAAGTTCCACTTAGTCAATATAATTTTTTAAAACTCATGCTCAGAATAACCTCTCTTATCTTGGACTCTGTGGTTCTATACATGTATCCTAATATCCTGACTTACATATAGTTTTAGATTCATCAAGGAGTTCATGTTTACTTTAGAAAACTTGGAAAAATATAAAGCATTTTATATATTTTAGTGCATTTTTTAGAATATAGGGCCAGCCTCTCTTTTTTCTTTCCTTCTTTTTTTTTTTTTTTGAGAGAGAGAGAGAGACCCCAAATAACAGTAGTTTAAATAAGTTGGAAGTTTATTACCTTTTTTCTTACATTAAGCTCTGGGTAGGCACTCTCTGTTTACTGTTTACTGTGGTAGCTCCCCAGTCACCATTTTTTATCATGTTAATCTGCTCTCTTTCTAGCTCATTTTCTTCTCTGTTGGGGACACTAGTATTGCTATGATTTTTTTAACCTTTTTAATTTTTTCAGTTACAGTTTATATTCAATATTATTTTGTAGTGGTTTCAAGGGTACAGCATAGTTGTAAGACAATCATATACTTTACAAAGTGCTCCCCCAATTTCCAGTACCTAATTGGCATCATACATAGTTGTTACAATATTATTGACTATATTTCCTATGCTGTACTTAAATCTCCATGAGTATTTTGTAACTACTAGTGAACAAGAGGAGAGGAAAAAAAAGAAAAGAAAAGAAAAGAAAGAAAGAAGGAAAGAAAGAAGAAAGAAAGAAAGAAAGAAAGAAAGAAAGAAAGAAAGAAAGAAAGAAAGAAAGAAAGAAAGAAGAAATAGAGAGGATACATGGATTCCTTTTAAGGAAGTGTTCTAATATCACTTCCATTCACAAACCACTGGCCCAAAGTTGGTCATAAAGCAAAATCTTCCTGCAAAGTTTACTGAAAAGTAGTCTCTAGTTGAAAGGACATAATTCCAGCTCAAATTCTTCCATCTTTGGAGGTGATAATATCTTAATATTTGCTATTAATGTTGTATTTTATTTTCTTTCATAAATTCTCATGTGTTTATTAAATTAGACTCAATTGGAATATGCAGTTAGTTTTTCACTTGATATCACATAATGGAGATTCTCTTAGATAGTTAAAATATTTTTCTGTGACATGTGTAAAGAACAATATGTTTAATTTAGTGCCTAAGGGGCAATTATTTGATTACAAGAAACATAATTTTTCAGATTTATTTTTCTTTAAGTAATAGTAAACACCTTGACCTATAAAGACCAGCCTACATTTTATCCTTAGAATAGCTGCAGAACAAGTAAAATTCTAGAAAGTATTTATGAGTTTTTTCAAAAAAGAATTTTCCTTCATTTGAAAATAATTTCCTCTTTAGAAAAGCTATATTGATGTATTTCTACCATATCTGTATACAGTATTTTTCACTGTCTACTATATTCAAACATAGGGTCTCTTTGATAAAAATATCATATCTAATTTGTTGTAAAAATTATATCTTGTTATTAATTTGGTTTGAGTTTTTGAGATATCATACATGCTGTCAACTCTTTATTTCGCATTTGTAATTCATTTGGTGCTATCTCACAGAACAATTTGAGACCATAGATCTTTGCTGTACCATACAGTAGACATATTGGGAAAATAAAAACCAATCCTGGTCTTTGAGCCCCTTAAAATGTGCAGGGGCAATAAAATGAAGTAAGTAATCAAATTATGATAAAATTGGTAAGTAGTTTGCAAGATGCCTGGCAATGACTTTTCAAAGCCCCCCTTTCTTATCTGAGGACCAAAGTCCTTACAAAGGTTTGAAAGATTAATTCTACATGTCATAGCTCCCACTGTTCAGACCTCATTTCCTATTATCATGTGGTGTTTCTGTTTCCTCACTCCACTGTCATGCCTGGCAAACTCCTCCCTGTTTGCTCATACTACCCCTATAATACTCTTCTGTCCAAATCTTCCATGTGCACTTGTTCAATTCTTTCAGTATGCCACTTGTTCAAATGTCATCTTATCAGTAGAATGTCCCCAACACCCTGCAAAACAGCAGCCTTCCCTCCATTCCACTCTTATTCTCTGAACTCTTCCTTCACTTTATTTTTCTCCATGCTTTTCTCAACTGACATATTATATAGTTAATTCATTGTGTGTTTATTGTTACCTCCTCTATAGGGTATGCCTTTGAAAATAGGGATTTTATCTCTTTTGAATATTGCTGCCTGTTTCCATGCAGAAAGAACATTAAAAGTAAGTGGAAAGTCATCAAGAACTAAAATTAAGCCTTGACAGAATCTTTAAAAATAAAACCTGAGGGAATTACAGTGGTATATCCCAGCTCTGGGTTAAGCAGTAAGCAGAAAAATTCTTCAAACAATTGAGGTATAGGAGCTAATTCAGGGAATAGTAAGAGACGGAACAGATAGATTAAGTTGTATTTGGTAGGAAAATCATGGATGTCAAGCTGAGTTGTTTCAGGGTGTCTTTCAACATCATAAACTATGAGTGATGATTCTAAATGAGCAATGGAACTGATTTCAAAATCCTCAAAGGGCAGCTTTTTCAAATTCAAATGATTCTTCTTACGAAGCCAAAGGATTTCCCAGCATAAATGTGTTCCTGGTGTTGCAAAAACAATATACCAAATGACTATTAGGACTCTACACTCACATGTTTTCATTCTGTTAGTGAAGACAACCTTTTACATTTCTGCCTCCTTCTTGGAATGTTATGGGTGATGACATTGTCTCTTAGGTCTTTAAGATACCAGCAGTATTCTTCCAATATGTTCTTTTGTGTAGTTGTCTGTTTTCCAAAGAGACATTTTTATTTGAAAGGCTATTGCTTGACTCCAGTGCTTTCTCTCTGTATTATGTTGTCTGATTAAGCAAAGGTATGTCTTAATAGTCATTGCTAGCATTAGCAAGACAAGTGGGGTATATCACTACATGGTCCTAATTATGTGTACCCACCTTGTTTTATGAACACTTTGGGGAATAAATTTACTTATAATGTTTCAGAGCTTTGTAGGTGCTTTCTTGACCAAAGCAATGTTTCACTTTTTATAACTCTCTTCCCTTTGAAAATGTGATATACAAGAAATTCTGCCTCTTCAGCTTGCTAAAATGTTGTCAAGAAAGAAATGAGTATTCATAATAAATGAAGATTTTATTGGAGAAAAGAGTCATGTAAAAATTAGGCTTCTGTATTTTTTGACCCTTAAGGGATTATTAAGTGCAGTTTGCAGCTGTTTGATTTAATTTGTGCAAGCATTGACCATTCTGACTCAGCATCTTTAAGCAGTTATCTTATTCCAGCCTCTTCATAAATGCCTGTCTACTCATGTTGATCACAGATAACCCCTACTTCACAGACCATACCTTTCACAGTGGAACTGAATAATATAAAGACTTATTTTATTGTTATTTTCATAAGAATTATTCACAAAAGTTTGTTTTTAATGACATTAATAGATAGATAAATCTCCCAATTAATTGAGCATATTTTCTGATTATCTGTGGTCTTGAAATAGTGTACTTATTTTCATATTTCTAAAGAAATAACTTGCAGAAGTTATTTTCTTTCCTAAAATACACATGTAGTAATACAATGTACTTTTTTCATAGATCTTATGCTTGGATCACACATTATCTTTTTCTATTAATTATGATAACCTGTATATTATGTGTGCTTATTTTTCTAGGTGATCATGTAATGTATAAATAAATACTTTTTTCAAACATTTTAATCCTTATGTATCATTTCTTTTCATTTCTCATTGTGCTGTCCAAGACTTACATTTCAACGTTAAAGAAAAGTGATTGTCTTTTTTATTTTTTTAAATGAATTTTAAAAAGAATGTTTCAAATGTTTCAGCATTTGCAGTCATATTTGCACATTATTTCATTTATTTATTTTTATAATACACTTTTATCAGGTAAAGGAAATTTCCTTTTCTTTCTTCTTTGATAAGATGTTATATGATGAAAGCATGTTGACTCTTATCAAATGACTTGGTTATATCTAATATGAAGATTATACTTTTAATATTAATATTAAAATCTATATTATAAAATTTAAAAAATTAAGTATCCTAACTTAATTTTAAACTCACTACTCTTAAGAAAGTTTTGCCTTTTAGGTTTCTTTTATTTTTTATGTAAGGTTCATTAAGGCATAATTTATAAACAACAAAATTCACTCTTTTTGGGTGTTTGGTTTTATGAGTTCCATGTAAGACAAATCTAATCCATGATGATAGTGTTACCCATAGAGTTATTGATTGGGAGTAAGCAATAGGAGCCCTCAGTGCTGCAGATAATATTCTGCATCTCAATGTGATAGGTGCTTATACGAGCAAACTGACAGTAATCAGAGGGGAGGGCCGAGGAGATAATGGGGGAAGGAGGAACAGAAGGGTCATCAAGGAACATGTGAAAAGGACACGTAGACAAAGCCAAGTGGGGGTAGGATCAAGGGTGAGAAGTAGAGATGGGTGGGGCCAGAGGGAACAGTGGGGGGTAATGGTGGGGGGGCAATGGAGACAAAAGATAATAAATAAATAAATAAATAAATAAATAAAAAATAAATAATCTTTAAAAAAAGAAATGTATTAAAATTCGTCAAGTGGTACACTTAAGAGTTCTGGATTTTATTCATGTAGATTATCTCTTTCTCTCTAAAACTAAAACTAAAAAGCAAATAAAATATTTTGTGCAACATGGGCATGTTTATAATTGTAAAATATTTTTAATAAGGTTAAAAAGTAAAGTAAAAGAAACACCTATGTATTTGCTAATAGATGCTTAGTTGAAATACCAAGTGATAGGACTCTGAACTTCTGTGGTTTGCATTGCTTGAATAAGAATTGTGTCTCTGTAACATTTTATTCTTCTTTCAAATCTGAGAATCTTTTAGACTAATTGTGCTGATTTCAGCTCTACAGAAAGTTAGTGAAAATAAAAAAAATATTTTCCTGGATTCAGAAATTTGGAAGTCTTCTTTAAGAAAAATTTGAGTCAGTCTTATGGGGGCTCATAATAAGTTTTGATTCCACATATCAGTTTTCTTAAAATTT
The DNA here is from genome assembly GCA_004026545.1 of Mormoops blainvillei. Lineage (NCBI taxonomy): Eukaryota > Metazoa > Chordata > Mammalia > Chiroptera > Mormoopidae > Mormoops > Mormoops blainvillei. The sequence goes on from PVJD01010296.1 coordinate 17,380, forward strand.
TTAGACACACAGTGCTTCCCAATGTACTTTTTTCATAGATTTTATGAAATTGTTAAACTAAGGAAGAGGTTATCGGAATGCTTCTGTTTGAGGTTGTAGAATAGGAGGTACATTCTTTATTTTACTTCCAGGAGAAAGCTTTCTAATTTCTATATGTTCCTTGCTATGAAAACCACTTTTATGTTTCAGTAGGCACTAATGGTTAGCAAAATTAGATAACCTTTTTTAAATTGTCCATAACATATACTTAAATAAAATAAACAGAGGTAACTATTAAAAAGAAAAATACATAATCAATTATTACGTAAAGCATTGTGATCATTTTGTTATTTAGGAAGTGACTAAATTCACAGCTCACTGACACAGGTAACCAGTAGGTAATGACAACGTAATTAAAAACTAACAGAAACAGGACAATCTATCCTTACCAGAAACATCTACAGGGCAGACTAAACTTGATTTGCTATAATCTCTTCATTGTTTTTCTTTCCAGGACTTCTTATAATCACTTTTAAAACTATACAGATGAGAAATATGTTTTCTTATTTACTCCTGCATCTTCTAGATTATCATTTGCTCCTCACATTTTCCCCAGAGAATCAAGTATTTCCTTTCTGAGTCAAATGGGTAATATTTTATATTTAAAAATGAAATGCACTTTAGAAACACTATTCTGTGTTACAAATTAGTTTTGCTGACTTAGTGTTAGAGTTCAATACACACATCGAACAATATTTGAAATGATTATCACAATGTAATCTTAATTTTGTTTATTTGTAATCTTGTACATTGTTAAAATTGAATAACAAAGATTAAAAAAGCAAACTTTTAGAAAGTCTTTCAAAACAAAACTACTTGATGATGTTCTGAATGCAAAAAGAGTTAGATATTGTCAATCTGGCACAACCTGTAGGATGAAAAGACCAATATGCTAATCATTGTCCAGTTAATTTATTCACTTTCCTTACCAAGTTGTTACTACTTCTATCTTTTTTTTTAAAGAAGATAACATTAAAGAATTATTTCCTCATGATATTTGGTATCTATAGCTTATACCTTTTGATGTTAATTAGAAACCTAATTTTTATGTACTTATCACAAAAGAAATACCATTTCATTAAAATCCAATTAGATTCAGACTATATCTGTAAAGACTATGGAATCACTGCTGTTTGAACACAGGCAGCTTTGTTCTGTTTTCATTACTTGAATGAAAGCAACCACAACAAACAATAAAAGGAAAAAAATTATTAACCTCTGAGGTTACAGACACACTTGCATTTTGAGTAGTATTTTGTTAGGGAAGAAAACAGCATAGAAGATTACATGTTTCATAGGCCACAATTTAGTTGAGTTTAATTACAATGACTCTTGTCTCTCTCCCAGGAAAGTAAGCTTCAGTTAAAAGAGAGAGAGAGAGAGAGAGAGAGAGAGAGAGAGAGAGAGAGAGATCTAGTTCAACCGTGTATTAGGACTAGTTCAAGATAAAAAAATTCTAAGGCTACATGTTGATTAAACAAAAATTAAAAATGCGAGCTAAGACAAAACAAAAACAAAAACAAAAACCCTTCATGACATGAGTGGATTTTTATTTCACTCTGCCTAGTGAGCTAATGGACAGAGAAACAGAGAATGAAAACAAGAGATCTTGGTTGCTGACCTTTGAGGAGTCTAAGCAAGCAGACCTAAAGCAATCAGAATTTAGTGCACTACCCTTGGAGAAGATTCACTGAAGGGCTGCTCTGAGTTTTCGTGACAGGCTTAGCACAGATCTGGCCAAATATTAAGAATTTAATAAGTACCTCTTTCTGAAACATGTTGTAAACAAAAAGTATTCTTCAAGTATTTTTGAGAGCTAATGCTGCATAGTCTCAAGTGCTGCCTATGGTTCAAAATGGTTATAATTTGAGCATAGCTTAACCACAGACTAGCTGCATTATGTTAGATAAGTGAACCAAATGCTTGTAACTTTCCTTTCTTTATCTGTAAAATACTGATAATAATAGAACCTACTTCAAAGAGGATTTGAGTCTAAGTAGTGGTACTTAGAACATTTTCTGGCACATACTACTCAGCACATTGGTACTTCTTGTGATTACTACTATTACTTTAGATCTTACCAAAACAAGGAGACTGTATTTGTGAAGAGAAGCAAGGCAAAGTAATTATCCCGTGTGATTATATATGGCATTACACAAGCATCAATAGTTAAAATAGCTTTGAAATATTTTCCTAGAAACATTCAAATAAATAACAAAAAAACTAAAAATTCACTTAATATTTCATATTAAAATTAAAATAATCTTAACATGTACACTGTATATACACTTCTTTTACCTTGTTTAGGATGAAAGGTGGTACATTGTATAGATAGTGGATACTCAATAATATTCGGTGAATAGATGAACAGAGAAATGCTTAAATGGAAGTCATGTAAAGTTTTCTTCAATTATGTCAGCTAAAGAGGGTCAAAAATGTCAATTTTCCCTGAAAAATCTGCTCTAAAAATGAATAAAATCTCACTGTTATATAAAGATAATTGTGATATATTTTAACAACTTTTTAGAGAATTATGATTTAATGCATTTACTTTAAGTAATTGCCACTTCTGAACCAAAGGTTATTTTCCCCAGATTATTAGAAAATGAAATGTCACATATTTTTAATTTAATATTTTATAATTCCAATTTTCTAGTTCTCCCTTTTAACAACCATTAGCTTATTCTCTCTATATATGGACCTGTTTTGTTTTGCTTATTCATGTTCATTTTGTTCTGTAAATTCCACATATGAAATCATATAGTATTTATCTTTGTCTGATTTATTTTACTTAGCATAATACCCTGTAGGTTAATTCATGTTGTCACAAATGACAAGATTTCAATATGTATTGAAATACTGTATATATCTTATTTATATTTTCATCTATTTTCCTTCTTGTTTATTCTTTTGCAGTCATCCCAATTTTTCCCCTATTGACCCCCTCCATCCAGCCCACCCTCATCCCACAGTCCATTCCTGTACCATTGACCATGTCCACGGGACATCCATATATGTTCTTTGACTAATCCATTCCCTTTCTTTCCACCTTTCCCTCTTATCAGAACCCAACTGTTCAGCCAGGGTAGGTTTTGGTGGTAAGAAACCCAACTGAAAGGAAGCATGAGGAGCAGACATAGTAGCCACACTTCGAGCTGCAAGTGTGCTTTGTTACTGACTACACGGGTTTTCTACAAGCTTAGACGACAGTGGCATCATGCTAGAGTTGTGCAGGACGGTTTTGCTTATGTCATGCTTACATAAGGAGCTTATGTAATTAGGGACTATTGCACATGTGTACAATGACTTATAGTTCTGGGTTGCCTGCCCTGGGCTGACCTTCAGGGGACCCCCACACCCCTCTACCCACTTTCCTCTGGCAGTTGTCAGTTTGTTGCTTGTTTCCATGTCTCTGGTTCTGTTTTGCTCATTGGTTTATTTTGTTCATTACATTCCTTATATAAGTGAGATCATATGGTATTTATCTTTTACTGACTGGCCTGTTTAATTTAGCATAATAGTCTCCAGTTCCATCCATGCTGTTGCACAGGGGAAGAATTCCTTCCTCTTTCTTTTGGCTGTATAGTATTTCATTGTGAAAATGTATCACGTTTTTTAATCTATTCATCTACTGATGAACACTTGGGCTGTTTCTAACACTTGGCTTCATAAATAAAACTGCTATGAACATAGGGATGCATAAGTTCTTTTGAATTGGTGTTTTGGACTTTGTAATGTATATTCCCAGCAGTGGAATTGCTGGATCAAAAGGCAGTTTCATTTTTATTTTTTGAGGAAATTCCAAACTGTTTTTCATAGTGGCTGCACCAGTCTGCATCCTCTCCAAGTGCCTGTTTTTTATTGATTTATTGATGATAGTCATTTTGACAGGTATGAGGTGATATCTCATTCTGATTTTAAATTACATCTCTCTGACCGTTAGCGGTGTTGAACATTTTTCATATGTCTATATGATATCTATATGTCCTCCTTGGGTTAGTGTCTATTCAGGTCCTTTGCCAATTTTTTAATTGAATTGTTTGTCTTTTTGGTGTTTGTTGTGTCATATGAGTTGCTTATATATCTTGGGGATTAAACCCTTGTCCAATGTATCATTGGCAAATATGTTCTCCCATAAGGTCAACTCCCTTCTCATTTTGATGATGGATTCTTTAACCATACAGAAACTTTTTAATTTGACACAGTCTCATTTGTTTATTTTCTCCTTTACTTCCCTTGTTCTAAGAGATATATTGGCAAAAATATTGCTACATGGGATATCTGGAATTTTACTGCTTATGTTTTCCACTAGGATTGTTATAGTATCATGACTTATACTTGTCTTTTATCCATTTTGAGTTTATTGTGGTATACATTGTAAAGTGGTGGACTAGTTTCATTTTTTCACATGTACCAGTCCAGTTCTCCCAACACGGTTTATTGAAGAAACTATTTTAACTTCATTGTAGGCTTGTGCCCCCTTTGTCATATTAATTGACCATAGAGACATGGGTTTATGTATGGGCTTTCTATTCTGTTCCATTGATATATGTGTCTGTTCTTATGCCAGTACCAGACTGTTTTGATTACAGTGTCCTTGTAGTATGGTTGGATATCATGTATTGTGATCTCTCCAACTTTGTTCTTCTTTCTCAAGATTTCTGTAGCTATTTAGGGTATTTTTGGTTCCATATAGCTTTTGAAATATTTGTTATAGATCTCTGAAATATGCCATTGGTATTTTAATAGGAATTGCATTGGATCTGTAGATTACTTTGGTTAGTATGGACATTTTAATGATGTTAATTCTTCCAATCCATGAACAGGGTATATGCTTCCATTTATTTATATCTTTCTCAATTTCTTTATTTAGTGTTCTATAGTTTTCCAAGCATAGCTCTTTTAACTTCTCATTTAAATTTATTCCTACATACTTTTTGTTTGTTTGTTTTTGCTGTAGTAAGTGGGCTTTTATTCTCAGTTTCTCTTTCTGATAGTTCATTGTTGGTGTGTAAAAGAGGTCAGTAGTTTCTGAATATTTACCTTGTATGCTGTTACTTTGCTGAATTCACTTATTAGGTCTATTAGTTTTTTGGTGGACCCTATATATTTTTCTATGAAAACTATCATGTCATCTGCAATAGAGACCATTCATTTCCCCATTTCCAAGTTGGATGACTCATTTCTTCTTCTTGTCTGATTGCTGTGGCAACGACTTCCAGTACTATGTTGAATAAGAGTGATGAAAGCAAACACTATTGTCTTGCTCTTGATCTTAAGGGAAACACTTTTATTTCTTGCCCATTGAATATGGTGTTGGTGATAGATTTCTCCTATTTGACTTTTATTATGTTGAGGTATGCTCCCTATTTTCCGCTTTGCCGAGTTTTTATTTTTTTTTATCATAAATAGGTGCTGGATTTTATCAAATGATTTTTCAGGATCTATTGATATGATCATGTGGTTTTTCTTTCATATTGTTTATGTGATGCATTACATTTATTGATTTGTGTATATTGTACCAATCTTGCATCCTTGGGATGAATCCCACTTGATCACAGTGTATGGTCTTTTAAATGTATTTATGAATCCAAATTGTCAGTATTTTCTTGAGGATTTTAGCATTTATGTTCATCAGCAATATTGGCCTGTACTTTTCTTTCTTTGTTGTGTCTTTACCTGGTTTTGGAATTGGGATGATACTGGCCTTATAAAAAGAGTTTGGGGCTTTCCCTTTCCTTGAATTTTTTTGGAGGACTTTGAGAAGGATAAGAGTTCCTCCTTAAATATTTGCTGAAATTCAGGATCCGTTTTTGGAAGATTGTATGTTTCTAGAAATTTGTCCACTTCACCCAGGTTGTTCAATTTTTTTGGCATACAGTTGTTCACAGTAATTTCTTGCAATCCTTTGTATTTCTGTGGTATTGGTTGTAACCCCTCCTCTTTCATTTCTGATTTTACTTATTTGGATCATCTCTCTTTTTATTTGATGAGTCTAGTTAACAGTTTTACTTCTCTTCAAAAAATCATCTTCTGGATTTATTGATCCTTTGAATTGTTCTTTTAATTACTATGTCATTTAATTCTGCCCAGATCTTGGTTATTCTCTTCTTTGTACTTGCTCTGAGCATTATTTGAGTTGTTACTCTAGTTCCTTTAGATGTAGGGTTAAGTTGTTTACTTGAGATTTTTCTATTTCTTTTAGGTGGACCTGTATTGCTATGAACTTCCTTCTTATTACTGCATTGGCTGTGTCCTATAGATTTGGGGTTGTTTTGTATTCATTTTCATTGCTCCAGATACCTTTTGATTTCTTCCTTGACCTCATTGTTGGCCTATTCATATTTAATAACATGTTATACAATCTTCATGTATTTGAATATTTTTTAGTTTTTTTTTTCTTGAGGTTTGTTTCCATTTTCAATCCATTGCAGTCCAAGGAGATGCTTGATATAATTTCAATTTTCTTGAATTTATTGAGCCTTGCTTCGTGTCCTACATGTAGCCTTTCTTTGAAAATATTCCATGTGCATTTGAAAAGAATGTATATTTTGCTTCTTTGGGGTGAAAGATTCTGTATATATCAATTAAGTGCATTTGACCTAGAGTGTTGTTCAATGTCACAATATTCTTGTTGAGTCTTTGTATGATCTATCCATTATTGACAGTGTGGTGTTAAAATTTCCTGTGATGACTGTTTTGCTGTGAATACCTTTGTTGATGTCCTCCAAGGTTTTCTTTATGCTCAGGTGCACTTATCGTGGGTGCATATATGTTTACAAGGGTTATATCCTCCTGTGGAGTATCCCTTTAAGTATTATGTAGTGACCTTCTTTGTCCCTTTTCATGGCTTTTGTTTTGAAGTTTATTTTTTGTGTTTGATTTAAATATTGCTACCACAGCTTTCTTTTTAAGTCTGTTTGCTTGGCATATTTTTTTCTATCCCTTCATATTCAACTTGTGTGAAACTTTTGTTCTGCAGTGGGTCTCTTGTAGACAAGCATATATGCAGGTCAAGTTTTCTCATACATTCAGCTACCCTATGTCTTTTGATTAGAGTGCGTAATACATTTACATGACACACGAACAACATGAAAACTAACCACCACCCTGACCACCATATCAATGTCAACAAGAGAGTAAAAACAATACAAGTGGAGAGAGAAGTGGAATAGTAGAGAAAGGAGAGAAGGAAATAGAATATGAGAAGACCAAAGGGAAGGAAAGTGATTATGAGATGTGAAAGGGAAGGAGAACTATTACTCATAATGAATTGAAAGAAGAAAATGGGGAAAAAGTAACAAAAATTATAAAAGAAGAGAAAAAGGCAACAATGGAGTACAATTAAGAGTTGAATAGGAAATACAAAAAAATTAAAGCATCAAAAATAAAAGAAAATTTAAAAATAGGTAAAATAAAAAGGCTATGAAAAAGAAAAAAAATAACTAAGATAATGAGAAAAGTACCAAGTGGACTTGTCTCAGTGCAGTTTAGATCTTGCCTTCTGGTTTCTTCCTTTAGATATTGTTCTGATGCCTGAGTCTGATGTATGCCAATGTCAGGTGCTATCCACATCTGGACCTCAACCACCTCTCCAAAGCCACAAGATAGCCAGAGTTTTTGGCTGATTCCTCCAGACTTGGTTTCTCCCAGGGTGGGTGAAACTTCTCTGCAAAGCTGGTCTTTATCAGTACTGGATCTAGGGGCATGTCAGCAAATGCCCCAAGTTACCACAGGGTCAGCCTCTGCCTGCCTCTGCCTGCTGGTCTTCTATCAGTCTTGGACTAGTCACAGACCCAACTGTTTCCAAGGGCTTTCGTGGGGGCTGTGGTTCCTAGATCTCCTGTGGCAGGTGCCTTTTAGACTTCAGGGAAGATGGTAGGTGTGTTCCCCCTACTCTAAGCCACTAGTCTGTATCTAGTCTGTTGAGATTATCCTCTGTGCTCTGCAGGGGGTACAGATCTTGGGTCTACCAGATGCCAGGAGGGTGTTTCTGTGGCTCTCCAATGAGGTGGACACACCAATCTGTTTCCCAGGATAGTGTATGGATTGGCTGTGCCTTACCGCCATTCTCTGATGAGCCCTGAGTCTGTTTATGTTGCTCTCTCCTTGGCCAGGTTTAAGGTATAGGATGGGAGAGAAAAAAGTAAAAAAAAAAAAAAAGAAAAGAAAATGACACCAAGACAGAGCAAAACTGAAAAAGGAACAAAAAATGTTGCTGAGTGGAATGAACAGGATTTGAGGTTGTGGTGAGTGGATTTCCACAGGGTGGCGGGGGGCTGTTTCCCACAGGATAAGGTAATTGATTTTCCCCTAGGAGGAGCTAGGTCTTCTCAAAATTGATTTCTGTAGAGCCCAAGTACATCAAAGCCCTGAAAATCCCACAGATGCACCTCCAAGACTCTCCCCAGTGCCTACCACTCCAGACTCTCCTCATGTGACTCCAGTCTGCACCACCCTCCCTTTGCTGGGGTCCAAGGTGGATAGCTCAAACACAAGCTTTGCTTTGCTCCTTTAAGGAAAAAAAAATATGGTGGGTTTGTCTCCAGTGATTTTTTCTCTCCCCAGAGTAGAGAATACCCATGGTGCATACTCCTTGATCTCCTGATCTGGGTGCTCTAAGAATGTGCCTTGTGTGAGCTATGTGGGCTATCCTCTTGTATTTGCTTCCTGATTTTTATTGGCTCATGCACTGGTTGGAACTTTCCCCTGTCTGGCTGACCAAGGGACTCATCCCATACCATGACTGCCTGTCTTGAGAGGGCTTCTAGGTATGTGCTGGATCCCCAGCTGGGGCATGTACAGGAGACCACTTATCAATGCTTCTTTCTCATGCTGACATCTCTCCTCCTCTCTCCCAAATCAATAGATTATATCCTATATGTATTATCTTCTTTCTAGTCTCATAACATCCTGAGGGTGTATAAGAAGGAGGGAATAGTCCAGCAGCAAAACTGTAACACTGGATGGTGGTGGTGTGCATGTGCTGCTCCCGCCAGTGAGTCTCAGTCTTGGGCTTCTGCCACTGCACTCCTGCCACTGTCTCTTCAGGCAGTACCACCCTGGATACCTCTCTCTGCCCCCTGAATTCCTGGCTTCTTGGCCAATCCGTAGCCTCCTCAGTTAGACCCTGTACGTTTTGATGTCCCACTGGTATCTGGAACCAGGGAGATGACAGCTTCCTCTCCAGCAAGTGCTGCAGTATTTGGACCCTGGCTCCTGGTGGTAGCAAGGTGCTGATATTACCCAGGGCAGAAGGCACATAGACAAGACTGGGTGCCAAGGTGCTGGTGCTCCCACGGATTTTTCCCTTGGGGGATATTGTAAAGTCCACAAAAGGGATCCTGCTCCAAATCTGCAGCAGCCAGAAGCACCAGGCTGGGCAGCAGTGGTGGCAGTGGCTCTACCAGGAGAGCCCGGGATGCACACCCCCAAGTTCCCTCACAGGCAGAGAGGCACTCGCACACTTGCACATATACACTTGTCTGCACACACACTCACTAACACATGCTCTCATTCACACTCAGCTAGATTTTTTAGTTGATTGCTCTGTGGTTTAGTAGAAAGACTGGTCCAGGGCTGGGAGCAAGTGGATGGAGCTTTCAGCTACTCTGCAGCCTTTTGGAACCCCCTATTCTTTTCATCTATTGATGGACATATAGATTGCTTCCATATCTTGGTTATTACTAGTATGAAATTTCATGTTGTAAGGACACTTTTACAGGCTACAACACAAATTAGAACTTAAAATGTATTAAATATTCTAATTTATTTAGACTCCTAGTGGTTACAATACCCCTGTACTCATCTTGTCTGGGAGAACACTTATTGTATATATTACCATCATGTTCACAAAGCTGTTTCTTCCAGGTCTTATGAACTTCTTGAGTTGTTTTCTTGTTGCAGTTTTTGCTTGTGTTCTAATTTTAAATATTTATAACTCCTTTGGGACACTTACATAAAGCCCAACAATTGTTTACTTAATAGGCAAAGTATTAAGTTTGGTGACATTTACTGTATTAACCAGTGCTACTCAAATACTCACACTTCCTTTTATTTTTTCATCAACACAATACTGAAAGGTAGAACTTACTGTATTCAGTGAACTTCAGGGGAAGTATGTCCAATGAAGTGGTATATCAGTAGACATGGGGAGTGTGGTATTGGTGTGAAATATGGAAACCCTCCTTCTTCCTTCACCTTAAGCTGCTGATTTTAATCTCAACAATATCATGACCCAAATGAGAGGAACTCCCTCCCCCATTAGTGTCCTTATCTGTTTGATTCTTGCATGTCCAGCCATTACAACTGACCTACTAGTTAGTACTAAACCAGCTTTCACTGACTTTGACAATGCTACTCTCTCTTTAGATGTCACCTTGCTTTTTCTTGACTATTTTATAGTCTCCCTGTTCTACCCAGCACATTGCAAGCATTTCTTTATGGAATCCGTTATGAGTTCAGCAGATCAACAGCACCACCTTTGAAGCCTTAGAATACTTTTTATGTTTTTTTAACAAATTAAATGTTTCACTTAACAAAGTTGAAGCTATTTAAGCTTGTGAATTTCTATTCCTTTCTCAACTACAAAGTCGAAGGACACGAATGGTTCCCGTTGTACACAGAGAATGCATAGGTGAAAAAATACATTTATCAACTATGCTAAATATTTAGAATTATTTGCAAACGTATTATTTACCTGTGCTTGTCAAATTAATAATTCACTTTAAATTAATAATTCAACTTCTTAAAGCATACATAGAACTAGGAAACTGTTAAAATTGGCTAATGGATATAAGCTGTCTGAAATTTCATACTTTATCTTATTCAACACCTAAATTTTCATAAAGAAATGAAAACTAGGATTTTAAATGTTTAACAATCTCATCTAGGTGATGGATAAAATTAAATACATATAGTCATAGAATAGTAAGCAAACAAACAAACAAAAGTGGACCCACTGATCATGGAATGTAGCTAATCTAAAAGTAAAACATATAACTACCACCTGTGAGAACAGGCATAAAGGAAGAGAACAGATAACCAAGACAGCACATAATAGCTAATGTTAACTTTGAACAAAACAGACTTCTCTGAGAAACAACTACCATTCCTATAAAGTGAGATCCAAAGGGATAAGTAGGAGAAAGCAAAAGATGAAAAACAAACCCATTTTTATTGTTACACAAGGATAGTAATTAAAAAAGAGCCTGTACTGTGCAAAGATATTATTTCTCATCAAGACAGAACATAACCCAAAACATTTTGACAGATTTTTCCCACTGCCATAGCAATATTCATAGCAGATTAGCAATATAGAGTGGTTTTCAATAAAATGTCAACACTTCCCATTACGGTGTGTTTAACAATGAAATCTTGCTTAAGAAAAATATTTTGACTTAGATCTCTAAGGTAAATATTATGAAATGAGAACTAATGCTAGTTATTGAATAAAAGTACATCGGCATTATATTTTTTATTCTGCTAACAAGCTTGCTTAGAACTGCATTTACTACCAATTTTCATTTGGAATAACTGACCTAACTGGTAGTTTTCATCAGTGTTTTTACATGATGATTTGATTACAATGGCAACTTTTGGCACATCTATGAAAATTGTGAAAACCCCATAATAGTAATAAATAAGAAAATAACAAATTTCCAGGAATTTACTGTTAAAATTCTTCTTTGAGTAGAGAAAGAGGAAAGGAAAGAAATTTGCTTAGAAGAATAGTCTCACATGAATTATATAAACAATTATGACAAGTGCATGACATGGCACATGATAAAACCAAAATAAATATGATTAATTCATGGTATTTTTATGCTTACCTTAATCAAAGCAATTCTGAAAAAAGTCATTAAAATAATAAAGTAGCATAAAATAAAATTGAAAATTTAAAATCACATTTTCTGATAACTAAAAACTATAGCTTAAAATTACAATGGATGAAACTCAAACAATAGCAAGACTTTTAATATCAGTTTATTGGACCAGATATACTTAAATAGTTTCTCTAGAGTATATGTATACCTAGGAATGGAGCTGCCTGGCTATAGAGTCTGTGTTTGTCCACCTTTACTAGCAAATATATTTTTCAAAGTGGTTGTAGCAAGAGAATTTCCCTCCAGCTGTGTATAAATGTTTCTGTTTCTCCAAATCCTTTCCAACAGCTAGTATTGTCCAAGTTTTCAATTTTTGCCTGTCTGGTTGGTGTAAAATGTATCTCAGTCGGCATTTAATATACATAACTTGATTTAATATAAGACTAAACCTATTTCCACTTGTTTTTTGACTGTTGATATTTTCTGTTCTCTGAAATTACAGTTGATCTGTGAACAACACCCAGGTTAGGTGTACTGAGAGACCACACTGTTGAAAATCTGCTAAGGTGATTACCAGAGGGAAAGGGAGATTGGGGGGAGGTAGAATAGGGTATCGAGGGGAATAAATGGTGATGTAATGAGAAAAATTTGGGTGATAAACACACAATACAATATACAGATGATATATTGTAGAATTATACACCTAAAACCTGTATAGGGTGGGGTACCCAAATAAAAAAAAAATTATGTTCTGAAGGGTAGACCCCTTGTAGTAAAGGCTTTCCTTACTAGGTGAGTGTTTTAGGAAGCCGTCTGTATCAATGTACTAGCCAGCATGGTTGTGAGAGGCTGCATTCAGCTTCAATGAATTTTTTTTTTTAAGGTTCTTTCAATGAATTTGCCCATTTCACGATAGCTGATTTACCAGCACACCTGCCCACACCATGCTAAGTGTTCAGTAGTTTTTAACCAAGAACAGCATGACCCCCATACCTTACCCTTCCTATTCCCCAATCTTTCTCCCAGTGACTTTATTTTGTTTCCCTAGATGAAAAAAGTCCTCAAAGAGAAATGTTTTGCCAATACGGAAGAGACAAAACAGAAAACAATGGAAGCACTCAAAGGCATCAAAATTGACAAGTTCAAAAACTGTTTTGAGTAGTTGGAAAAATATCTTAATAGGTGTATTGCATCAAATGGAGAGTATTTTGAAGATGACTGAAGTTTGAACATGTAAGAATAAATCCACATTTTTTAATAAATAAAACACAGTGTTTTGTGTTTCCCTCTCATATAATTTTATTAACCAATGTCACCCCAGTATTCAATAAAAAAAAAACTTAAAAAAAAAGAAAATCCACTATTACTTAAATTGGGCCTCTACAATTACCAGTTGACTCTTGAATAATGTATGTGCATTTGAACTGCAAATGTCAGTTGAAAAAGAAACCCGCACATAAATGGACCTGTGCAGTTCAAACCTGTATTGTTTGAGGGTAAGTTGTATTATTCTTGAGCAGATTATTTGGTGCAATAGTTTTTTTATTGATTTGTAGGAATTTTTAAATTCCTAACTGTATCTTGATTACTCAACTTATAAAACCTCCATACCTGACAAACCCTCAGCTCATACCATGCTCAGAGGTGAAAAATGAAAACTTTTCCTCTAAGATCAAGACAAGACAAAGATGCCCACTCTCACTCACCAGATGTACAGTACATGGTGACAGAAGATCTAGTTTTGGAGGTGGGCACACAATACAATATACAGATGATTATAATAGAAACATATACACATACACACACACACACATTTTACAATTTGGGCTAGCCATTTTTTTTCAATTAAAAAAAATTCAATTACTGTTTACATTCAATATTATGCTCTTTTTGTTTCAGATGTACAGCACAGTGGTTAGATAGTAGTTTCATTTACAGAGTATACTTCAAATACCCACCTGGCCCCGCACATACTTATTACGTTTTATTGATTATAATCTTTGTGCTGTACATCTCTGTGACTGTTTTCTAACTACCAATCTGTACTTCTTAATTCTTTCACCTTTTCTCCCAGCCCCCAAACTTGCCTCCCTTCTGGAAACCTGTATAATTTTATTAACCAGTGTCACCCCAGTAAATTTAATAATCATCCCCCAAGAAAACCTGTATGCATTATATGTGTTGCAAATACAGCTCTCAGTGTCTGTCTTATTTTACAACTTTCTGCATGTTTTGATGATTAAAAGTAGCTTTTAATTTTAATGTGGTTGAATTATTCAATCATTTTAAAATTTATTTTGCTTTGTGTTTTATTGAAAAAATCCCTCATATGTCACCATCAAGCTATTTTTTACATATTCTTTTGAAATTTATAAAAGCTTCTCACTTTTGTTTTACTTTATCTTTAATTTAGTCTGTGTATAGTGTGAGGTGGGAATCTACTTTTATCTTTAATATGTATACTCAATGATCTCATGTGAATTTATTATAAAGCCCATCTTTTCCCACCATCAGAAATTCTGCTTCTCTCATCTATCAAGTTTCCATATATGTGTGATCTGTTTTCCAACCCCCTTCCACAGCTTATAAACTGAAGATATTAATTGCTCTTTTGGTTTCAGCTTTATGAGGAAAAAGTCATTTCCTTTCTGACCTCTTCTTGTCCAGGATCTCAGGCTTTGTCTCATGACCTCACATAGCTTATCCAACCAATTCAGCTTATAGTCTCTGGAAATTAGTGCATGTCCTCAGAACAGTACACTTCTGCATCAATTTATGCTGTGTCTCCAATATTTTTTTAAGTGAACTCTCAACTAAACTTTTAAAGACAAAATTTTTAAACATCTTAGGTTTTCTGGGGGGAACACAAATTTTTCAGAAACATTACTTTGTTCTGTAAATGTTAATTTTTATAAATGTTTATAAATAGTCTAACATGTTAAACTAATAACTATATTTTACTTGAGAAAAATATTGTGGCTTATTATTATATAGGAATAACATAAAATAGGAACTAATGTTAATTGCTAATGTACTTAGCCTCAGTATAAAATTTGTGGGAGTTCACTAAATGGTGGCTACTATAACACATACACAAATTACTATTAATAACAATAACTGAAAATAATTTTCAGGATCATAAAAACCTTAGAAAAACATGAGAAATCTCTCAAGTTACATTCTATAAACTTTTGGAATGACAATTTACAATAGCAAATAAATAATTACACAACTAATAAACAAGAGGCTGGCTTTGGAAACTCTTTTTCATTTATTTTTATTTTCAAAATCTTTATTATCAAGGAACATGTAAAAAGGACCCATCTCCCAGATGGTGTAGCTCAGTGGATCGAGCATAGGCCTGTGAACCAAAGGGTCATTGGTTAGATTCCCAGGTCAGGGCACACGACTGGGTTGTGGTCCAGGTCCCCAGGCGGGGGCATGCAAGGGGCAACCACACATTGGTGTTTCTCTCCCTCTCTTTCTCACTCTCTTCCCCTCTGTCTAAAAATAAAATAAATAAAATCTTTAAAAAATAAATAAAGGACCCATGGACAAAACCAGAAGGAGGTAGGATTGAAGGTAGGAGGTGAGGGTGGGTGAGATGGGGAAAACTGGTGATGAGAAAATGAAGACAACTATATTTGAAAAACAATAAAAGAAGAAAAAAGAAAAAAAACAACCAATGAATGCATAAATAAATAAAGTGGAACAACAAAGCAAAAAAAAAAATTTTCCATCCTAAAACCAAATGGTATGGGCTAATTTTTTATAAAATGTCCTGAATATTTAAGCAAACACATAAAAGTCCTTTTTTAAGCCGATCCTAAAAAAGTCCTTAGAGGGCTTAAATAAGGACTTTTTTAAGACAGTTTTTATCACCTACTCTGTTTCTCTTTTTTCAGGCTTGTGTTATTTTAAACTTACACTGATCTTTCAAATAGACAAATATGACCACATTACTTATTGTTCATGTCTCACCTTTGTGACTCCTATTTCTTCCTCACTCCACACAGCCGAAGAAGTGAAGATAACAGAGTTGCACATTGCATCATCCTGAAACTTTAATTCTCAAACTTTATCATGCATGAAAAACAATTGTCATGTTTGCCAAGGTTGCAGATTCTTAGATTCAACTCCCAGAAAATATCATTTGGAAGGTATGGGGTAAAGCTAAGGTTATGCAGGTTTTATAAGTAGAATAAGACTACAATATAAATTTATTTTTTACACTTCATACCCATTTTCTGGGATTTTAGAATCTCAAAATTTCTGCTGTCTCTAAGGTTGTGCCTGGGCTGAATTAGATTTTTTTCTCTTCCTATATTTTCAATGTGCACTGTTCCCATTTATCCCATCAACATAGATATGGACTGACCATCTTTCTTTGATTTATATATACATACAAAACACACACACACACACACACACACACACACACACACACCCCTGAAAGGTCTTTGTGTGGCTACCAGGCCTTTCTAAGTATTTGGAGTAACACAGCAGGTGACATTAAATAACCTCAACAACCTTGGAGTTTTACAGAGCACCCCTATTCTTAAAAGTGGCCACAGTGAAATTTTTATTGGTTGCACTAATCAAGTAGGATCTTGCCCTCTCCATTGTTACCTTGTCAGAACCCCTCTCCTTTACCCTCTAAATATATTTTTCTTTTCCTCTTGTGTTAGTTCAAAGAATTCTGACCTTTTACTCTACCCAGCTCTATCTAGTCTTTACATTCAATCTCGATTTATGTCAACTTTCACATAACCTGTTCTTTATAATAATACTAGCATATATTGACATAGTAAAATACTAACTGCTCCCCACGTTATGGTGATGGTATTAGAGATGGGGCATTGGGAGGTTATGAGAGTAGAGTCCCGATGGATGGAATTAATGCATTATAAAAAACACACCTCATATGAGGACACAGTGGGAAAATACCAGCTATGAAGTAGAAAGAGAACTTTCACCAGAACGCATTCCTGTTGGTGCCTTGAGGTTGGCCTTCTAAACCTCCAAAATTGTGAGAAATAAATTTGTCTTGTTTATAAACCACCCAATCTGTGATATTTTGTTCTAGCAACCTGAACCAACTAAGAGAATATATTTTCTTACATATTTATATTTTAGGCACTATTCTAAGCATAATAAAATGCACTAATTATCTAGTTCTCCTAGAACTCTTCTGACATATTCTCTTGTATTCCCATTTCACAGAATAAAAATGAAATGACTTGCCCAAGGTCACACAGCTACAAGTGACAGAGCCTAGAGGTGAAGCCCAGATATCATTCTTTTGTTGACTTTACTGTCCTTTCTACTATGTCATCAGAGTGACATGAGTGGGGCCCCTGTCATGTCACTTGCAGCCTGCTCTTGAAATGTTGGGATTCTTCCAACCAGACTGTTAGCACCTAGATTACCCCAACAATCTTAGCCCCTTGGTTTCATGTCCACTTCCTTCTGATGCCCAAAACCTTGCCCATTTGCAGACTTACTACTTATCATCCTAGAAATATCCTGATTCACTATTTGTTTCACCAATCTTAATCCTTTCAAGTCAAAAAACTGCTCATTAGTATATTTGTTTTCTGGATTCATGGCTGCTAGCCACACTTTTGTTCTACCATCATTTTGATACCCTACAATCTGTGTAATGTTATGCCACCTGATAACTTTGCCTGATTTGGAGAGTTGTATAAATGTTCATTGCAAAGATTCCCTATCTTTTTCCACTCCTGATATCACTATATACTTTAACTTGAGACTTCTAATGTGGTCTAAACAACAGCTTAGCCTTGACCACAAAAATTTGGCTATTATTCAGGTCTGACTTATCTAGGGTATCTGAGTGTAAGCCTCTATCCAACACCGTAACAACAGAGTCTACTATCCGATAATTCTACTTGTTCCATGTTTCAGCACATGAAGTTGATTTTATATATATATATATATATATATATATATATATAATAAATATATACATATATATTATAAATATATATATATTTACATTTGTATTCTCTTCCTCATCCTATATACTCTACAACTAATACATTAATCTGAATTTTATATAACCAAATATTGTTTCCTTTCAAAGGTTTGTTATTTTAATTCAAAATTTATTAAACCCATATTAAGCACTCACTCTTGGCAAAAGTAGACTGTAGCATACTCTTCTGTTCTCAGATCCACATATCCAAGCCCAATTCTCAGCCTCAGAGGCCCCATACACCCTTTTATTTTCCTGGTGAAAATAACCCTAAAATATCACTTTCCACTCAGTGAGTTGACTAATTAATGGCCTCAAGAAAATATTTAAAAGAAAGTAAATCACAGAGACAACAAAATAATTTAGAAGGAAAGTGACCTGGAGGAACAACAGATAGAATGGGCGTGATACTAATGAGAAAGGAACCTCAGAGAAAGACCAAGAGTAGCTTGACCACAAGGAAAAGCAACAATCCCTGATTCAGCAAGTTGTCCAAACCGAAATCTCACATCTGAGTGACAAAAAAATTTCACACATCAGATGGGTCACTGGTGATGTATCATTCAGTAAGTTGTCTTTTCATTTTGTTGATGTCACTCTTTGCTGTGCAAAGACTTTTTAGTTTTATGTAGCCTCATTTGTTTATTATTCCTTTTGTTTCCCTTGCCCAATGGGATATGTCAGAAAAAGATATTGGTAAGAGAAATGTCAGAGATTTTATTGCCTGTGTTTTCTTCCAAGAACTTTATGGTTTTAAGACTTATGTTTAAGTCTTTAATCCATTTTGAGTTAATTCTCATGTATGGTGTAAGAAAGTGGTCCAGTTCCACTTTTTTTTTTTTTTTTGCATGTATCTATCTGTCCAATTCTCCCAACACCATTTATTGGATAGAACGTTTTTGTATATTCTTGCCTCCTTTGTCAGAGATTAATTGACCAAACAAATACAAAAAATATAAATGCAAACTGTAATTAAAAATTAAATTTAAAAATCTATTACTTAAAAATCATACTATGATATAAATAATAAATAACAAAAAAGTAATTCAATTTTCATTTGTCTAGTGAAAGATAAAAAAGTTGGTAGTATAAAATAATAGAAAGAATAAAAACAGTACTTGGTGACACTTGTAGAGTTCCAGAGAACACAGCTCCTGGGGCCAGGGTGACCTGAAATAAAATAAGACTATTACCTATTTGTTATTTTATTTAGGGGCAAGTCACTATTCTCTCAAGTCTTATATTTGTCGTTTGTAAAATAGGGACAATCGTAGTCCTTTTCTATATTTTTTATAGTTAAACAAATCATCATTGTAAGTCACATTTGAACAATGCCTGGTGTTTCTATCAGGATAAAATGTACAAAAACACTGCATGTATTTCAAAAGCAACTACATGTAGTGTATGGAAGCTTCTGAGAGATGAATACCACTGGATCCCATAGGATTGCTGTTAGAAGCCATGGGGCAATACAGTCTTAAGACCTGATGAAGCCTTTTAAAAATAAGGTGGATGTGGAGGTGTTACCTCAGGAAAGAAAAAAGGATTAAACTATACTATATTATATATGTCCTCATTTTGCTTCCCTGATATCATAGTTGAAACACCAGAAAAATAAAATCCTATTATGTAGTATTTTAAGTTGCACCTATTTAAAGAAAATGTTAAAAATCCATGTATTACCAACACAGGAAGACTGTTTATTTTCAAACAAAATACGTTTAAAGCCTAGAGCCTTTTTAAATTACTTATTAAAGCAAAACCACTTTAATGTATACTATTTTAAGAAAGCATTTTACATAATAAATCTTGAACGACACCATTAAGGTTCTGTGTGCTAAATAATTCTTTACTTTCAGTTAGTCACACCAATCAGAGGTAGAAAGTCTATCTCCAATTCTATTTCCCTAACAGTGGGAGAGAAGCAATTGAAGCTTTGGTGATATTTTCTATCTCAAGATGAACTTTAATTGTTTCTAGGTTTCACATCACTTTCAATTTTATATGTAGCAAGAATGTACAACAAGTTTAAATCTAAAGTCAATCAACTTATATCTGAATTTACAAAGAAAAAGGGAGAAAAAAAATGCATCCTAGTCATGTATGTAGCACTTTGTTTAAGGGATGCTAACTATCATACTTCTCACTGAAATTATAGAGGTTGTATGAATTGGTGAATAAATGGACCCACATGTAATTAACTAATTATAGAGAAATAAAATAAAAAAATATTGGATCTTCTATGATCAGATAATTAAAATTAAACACAAGCAGCTAAATACACTGCTTTTTCTGCTTTTATCACCCCCTTTAGAGCACCATAAACATGGACACAGTTAAATGATGACAGCACATTGCACAAACAGACAAGAGAGCAGGCTGTTGTAATGGATAGTGACAGTATAAATAAGTTTTGGCTGATAAAAATCTTGATAAATATAAAAATGGGGAAAATACTGGTTCCAGAACCCCCATGGTAACCATTCATGCACTGAAATATCACTACTTATATTGAGGAATTTTATCTGTTTCAGGGTCCCTTTTGAAAAGGATGTAATTCTCAGGAAATGGACATAACTCTAACCTTTAGAATTTAAATGTTTAGTTAATACAAAAAAGATATTAGAATAATAGATAAATACAATATACTCACATGTCAAATTTATGGATGAAAGGTGTTCATTTATCTGTGTTTGAAAAAGCACGTGATAAAGTTGTTTCTCCTTTTCTCATATTCTGGGTGAATAAACTGAAATTCTTAGTGTCTAAGAATTAATAATAACATGGCACAGGACAGGTGTTTGAAATGTATCTAAAGTTCAGGGCTTCCAAATTCATCTGAGAAATATCAAAAATTAGTTTATCAAACTTTCTTTCACATCTATAGACTCTTAGAGGAATGAAGGAAGATTGAGCCTAGAATGAACCTTAAACTGGCTTACTTCACTTAGCATAATGTCTTCTATGTCTATCCATTATTCAACTTTAAGAAGAAATGACAGTATTTTCTTCTTAAGGCTGAATAATGTTACATTATATGCATAGGCTACTTTTTAAAAGATCTGTACATCTCTCCATGGGCATTTAGGTTTTTTATGTACCTTGGCTCTTAAGACTAATACTGCAATAAACATGGAATTTTAGTATCCTTTTGAGATCCTGATGTCAATTATTTTGGATATAGACTGTGAAACAGCTTTGCTGGATCAAACATCTTTAGAAATAAAACACATTTTATGTGAGTAGTGGGCTTGTGTTTCTCCATTTGCTTTCTTCCACAGGAGTACTCAGCCATTCTCTGACCAGTTCTATGCCTGACTCTATCATTTAGGTTCCCCTGGCCTCTAGCTCCCGGTTGGAATGGCCAACATGAGATAATGGTATATGATCGGAAGCTAAGAAGAGAGGCCATAGTATAGTTTCCATTCCCTCTGCTGTGTTTCAGGCAGTAGATACATCTATGACTACACTCCTACAAGGCAGACTTTTGTCCATGGCTCTGAGTTTTCTCTAGCCTTTTTCTCTTTTTATCTTTTCAGGCTAAGTAGTGGTAAGGGTGTTTTCATGTCACTAGTCCCTGAGTCCTTCACCATCTTTGTTGCATTTCTTAATTCTGTTCACACTTTTATAAATAGTAATTATTCTATCAACTGTCCTTTTAAACCCTTTCAGTTTTCCTTTTTTTTCCCCACTAGAACCTTGAATGATACAATGATTGATTTCAAAATAAGTAGTGTCGTATATCAATACCAAGTTATTTTTTAGTAACATTTAATGGGGAAGACAGACACAATTCACAAGAGTGACAATCAGGACAATATTTTTACAAGACTATTTCTGCTTTCACAGGAATAAAAGTACATTAATATAAGAATTATTATACAGTAATATAGTATAGAAGCTTTGCTGAGGAACATTCTGCATTTTGTGGAGATGTAGAAGCTCTAGGCAGATCCTGCTCCATGAGGTTTACTACTTCATCACAGTGTCTTGGCATAAGGTCTCTCACACTGTAAATATGCAATAATTATTATTTTTAAAAAATACTTAAAATTAAATCAGAAAATGGCATAGAATGTTCTTGAATAGTAAATGTTTTGTAGGCATATGTATATCTTTGTGCATGTACTGGAATGTATTTTCCATGGATGGCTGCCACAAATGTCCCCAGCTACACATATGTTTTAAGAAGAGCTAGTGCCTCTTCACCAGAATAAAATGTAGTATATTTCTTCATCCTCTTGACTCTGGTGAGGGGATAGCTCTGTAATTGCAATGATCAGTAAAATAAAGTGAATGTCACACCGTGTCATTCGGGGTTTAATCTTTGACTGGCATGGTAACCTCCCTTTTTCTTCCTCTTACAAGCCTGGAGGCTACTTGGGAGCATCATATGGTGAGATGCCAAAGGCATATGGAGAAATCCTGGAGGATGACATGTTATGTTTCGTGAGAGCTAATAAGGTTAAGACATAGGCAAACACCACAAAAGTGAGGACAGAAAACATCATGAATTTGGGTGTTCCAATACCAGTCACCCAAGCTGATGCCACATCAAATGGAGACAATCCCCCAGCTGAGCCTTTCCTGAATATCTGACCCACAAATTATGACTAATGCTTGTTTTACACTACTGAGTTTTAGGTTAGTTATTTTCTGTGACACCAAGGACTAAATTGTGTGTGTGTGTGTGTGACTATGATAACGTTGCATTCTCAAAGGATGGAATATTTAATATAATTATTAAAACAAGAAACAAAAGAACTCAAAGATGGACATTTACCTCACATCTTACAAAGTAAATTTCATACACATCTAAGATATAATTTTTAAATCTCATAGAATTACTAGAAACAATATATGAAAGTAGTTATGCAATTATTGAAAACTTTCTGTACATGGCACAGATGTTGGTAACTCAAAAAATAAAAATATTGAAAGCTTTACACTAAATACCACATAATAAATTAAAGCAAACATAACAAACTTGGAATATATTACAGGAAAAGGGTTAACAGCCTAAAAATATAAAAACTCATAAAGATTTTAAAATTGTGAATACTCTTGCCTTCCCCAATAGGCCAGGCACATAAAGGGGAAATTTACAAATAATTACAAGTAGAAAAATAGAGATAAGTAAGAAAATATACTCACCACTAATAATAAAAGTGTAATTTAAAATAAAATATGATTCTATATTTTCCTATGAGCTTGATCAACATGAAAAACAGATGAAAAATAATTCTGCTGTATGAAATAAAAAGCAAAAAATATCCTGTCAAAAGGAAAATAAAAACAGTGCATAATGAAGAAAAAGAACAGGATAATATTAGAATGCCCACTTTCAGTCTTTCTTGAGCCCAGAATTTGTTCTTGCTTTTGGTGCCTATGAAATATTTTTAAAATCCTTATCATAATCCCCACTTTTAGCTAAACTTGTTAGAATTGGGTTTCTGTCACCTTATAGAGTACATAATAACAAAATGATACTATAATATAATAATAATTAAAATATAATACAATATGATACAATGAAAAAATAATAACAAAATGACACAGTAGTAAGTAATAATAACAAATGATCTATTTCAGTATAGACAAAGAATAAGGAATCATCCATGATATCAAAATGATTTAACCCCATAAACTCATTTAAAATCAATTTTAAAAAAATGTCTAGTTGGGTAGCTTAGTTGGATGGAGCATCATCCCATGTACTAAAAGAGTTTTTGAGTTTGATTCCCTGTCAGGGCATGCACCTAGTTTGTGGGTTCGGCTCTCAGTTGGGGTATACATGGGAGGCAACCAATTGATGTTTCTCTCTGACATCTATGTTTCTCTCTTTCTCTCCCCCTGCCTCTCTCTCTAAAATCAATAAAAATATCCTCTAGTGAGAATTAAAGAAAATTAATCAAACAACACGATGTGCTTGAGCAATCTGCTTTGCCATGGAGAGGGACCTAGTTCAGGGACAGTAAACCAAAATAGAGGTCCAATTTAGGACAATATTGTTTTATTTTTATTAGAATGGTTTGGGAAGTGGTCTCATTTTAGAGCGTTATAGATGATCCTGTGAGGAAATTCACAATGACTAAAATATCAGGGAAATTCCAGCTGCAGAAATATCTTGAAAGCCTGTGTCAGAGGCATAAAACTGCCATTTGAATTTACAAAAAGATAAATATAAGGAAATGCATTTAAAAGAAAGTTGGTCAGTCTAAACACAAAGAGTGTAAATGACTTGTCAATCTTTTCCTTTTTTTTTTTTTTTTTCAGACATCAATCCAGCAGGCTTCACAGGAAAAGGTTTGCAAACCACATCATGGTGATACCTTGTCCTAAATCCAAGATACAAAAAGATGACTGAGTATTAGAAACTCCTGAGAAGAATGCTATAACTGTAAATTGCTAGGCATATTCCAGAATAATGTTCTAATAAATTGCTTCTTGAATTTTAACTATAGTATTAATATGGTATTTCACTGTTTAAGTGAATCTCATAAAGTGTTGTGAATAGAAAATGTTGCATGGATGCATGTTTTTAAAAATTAATTTCCCATAATAAATATTTTAATTAGTATTATTTATCTCAATATAACCTGTAGATAAAATACCTAAGTGAGAGTGTTTCTTTCTAAGAAAGGTTGAAAATGGTTGCAGACACAGTTGTATTTGTATGAATGAAGTAGAAATGTAGCTATGTGATCTGGTCAAATATTTATTTTGGTGTGAGGAGGAAGTAACCCTTTTGGGTTGCTTTTACAGGTATTGTTTTTAACAAAAATAATATATATATATAGTTTATTTTAGAATAATATTACAAAGTAGCTAACAAAACTTCCATTTTTTGCTTTCTCAGCCTCCATGACATCCTCTTCAGGGTAATCTCTTTCAAGCCCTTCAGCTGTTTTTATAGTATTATATACATTTACATGCTTATAATTTCTTTAACTACCTTTTACCAGTTAATTATGTAAAATGATAATGCAAACTTTATTTAACACTACTCCCCCTCCTTTTATCTTCCAAAATAACTACAATAAATTTTCTGACTTAAAGTGATAATCAGCTTTGCTATGAATATATATTTTCATTGCTAAGTCAAGTAATATACACATTTTTTTCAAATTGTTGCTTTTCTTATAATTAACAAAGCTTAGGCTTTTCAGTTGCCTATGCCTTTACTACACTTATCATAAATTTTCACAGATTTTGCAACTCCTTAAAACTCTTCTTATTTGTATTTAATACAGTATGGAATGGTCCTCATCTTCTCATTCTTTTTCTCTATTCCTTTCCTCTCCGTTTGCATTACCCTTGTTGACGTGTTTAAGTCATTGCTGTCTTTGGTTTTATCAGTTTACACCTATCTTTACTTCCTTTAATATCATTACATTGTTTTGGGGGGAGGATAATTGACACATACATGGGTTAATCTACATGTTTAGCAGGTGGTGGTAATTATGGTGGTAATTAATTTAACATGGTTTCTTACGGACCTTCCTTGTGTGAGTTGTTAGTGTCTGTAGTATTCCTTATGATAGCGCCTGTTCTGATGTGAACTTCTGATTGTTACACCAGCACAAACACATATTTGCTATTTATATATGGGTTTTCTAAGTGTTTAAAGATTAATATAAACTTTTACTTAAATGTTTACAGAATCAAAATGTACATATATCCAACATCACAAGTATGAATGTAAACCAAAGCAATATGTTTATGTTTCTCAGCTCAGAATCTTTTCACATACAAACATACATTATCATTTGATATAGAAACTCTTGCTTAAAGTATATGTACTACCAGTCTACATATTCTTTAATTATTTTATAAAGAGAACAGAATCCTTCAGTTTGCAATGATACTTTATACAGTGTACTGGTCAATGAGAAAGGTAGTAAATTTTTTTTCAGTCATACTAAGTTGTAGATACCTGTATTTAACATCAAGCTCTTTCATAAGAGCATGCTTTTACAACAGATGAGGACAGAAGGTTCAAAAAAATATGATCACCAAAATAGAGAATGAGTCACCTTTTTTTCCAAGGGAACAGGAGTTTAGAAAGAGAAAGCTGGAAGTGATAGAGACTGATTTTCCTTACCTGGTGGTTTCTGTCATGGTGGGTTGACATGTAAAACTTCAAATAAGTTCATCTCGGTTAGGCATGATCAGAGGCTACTAACCATTATTATCTTGAGCAATACAACAAGGACCATTATCACTGCAGTCTTGGGTGCTCTGGAAGCCTTTAGGTGACTCGAAAGTGCTCAAACCCCTGGGATCCCTTACATATATTTTGAACACAAAAGAAAGAAAAACATATAAACAGAATGTTAATTTTTACATTTTTTGATGACAAATACCACCAGCTAGATTTGGTGATTTTTTTCTGTTAGGAGAACTCTTCTCCTAGACTTTTTTGAGGATGATATCTATCACAGCAACTGTTTCTAATTTCCCCTCTTCTATATTTTAGAGCTGATACAATTTGCTGTTAAAAATTTTTAGAAGGTTTCAAGTTCAAAGATGTTGAACAATTTGAACACCGCATTGTTAGTAAGGAGCTGACACTGTGTCTGTCCCAGGTGGACTGATTTTCAGACCTGATTTATACACAATGTGTCTCAGGCATTACTTGTTGGATTTGTTTAATTATTAGTCTCTTTTTCCTCTTTTGTCCAAATGTCTTTTGTGCTCCAAGTTAAACAGTTCCAGTTTTTTTCAGTCATTCCTCCTAAGACATGTTTTTATAAGTATTTACTATTGTTATGAAGGGAACTTTTCATATTGTCTATAAAGGTGGGATATGAACATAGTTTCAGTTCAAATCCCAGCCTCACCTTTATGATCTGTCTATCTGGGGCAAGTTATTTCACTTCTCTAAATTTTCATTTCCTAATTTTAAAATGGTGCTATTATTAGAATTTACCTAAGTGTATTTTGTGAGAATAAGATGAATTAATTATGTGGTCCATTAAAAAGATTCAATAAATATTCGTTTTTAGTTAGTTTCTTTTAGCTGCTCTTCTCAGAGTATTCTTGACTTGACAATATTGTCTAAATTGAAGTATTAGTATAGATGTGGGTTGATCAATATATATGATGAGAAATATTCCCAAAATGATATCAATTCAACACTTATTACGATAATTCTATCAACTTTAAATCCAGCTAAAGCTGTCAGCCTTAAGTATTTCGCTTTCATGTTTATATGCACATACAAAATATCTTGTCAGATACTATAATGACATTAAAATATGTGGTATTTAAGGTTGTTTTTATCAAATTACTTCATGTGTAATGATCATTTTGTCCAATATGTAAAATAATATGGAGCCTCTTATTTTTTTAATTTTTTAATTCTCACTTGAGGATATGTTTATTGATTTTAGGGGGCGGGGAGAGAGAGAGACACAGAGAGAGAGAGAGAGAGAAACATTTGCATGAGAGAGAAACATTAATCGGTTGCCCCCTGCATACAACCCTACCAGGGACTGAGCCCACAACCCAGATTTGTGCCTGACTGGGAATCGAACTCATAACCTTTTGGTGTTTGAGATGACCAACTGAAAAAATCAGCCAGGGCTGGAACCTTTTATTTCCTTTTTGTAAAACAACATTTCCCAATACCATGGTCTATGCTCATCTTTAGATTTCTGTAAATGTCTAAGGAATTTACATCAAGATAGATTTCTTTAGTTCCTAGTACCTAATTCCTTAGCATTTCTTAGCTCCTGATTCCTGTTATGCATTACATTCATTTAAATATAAAGCCCAGCCTTACTGAGTACCACCAAATCCTCACACAAGTAAAACTCCATCAGCTTAAGAGGCTGTACTTGGTTTGGGCAGAGAGTGACATCCCAGGTATACAGGTGCTTTTGAACTAAACAGCATCATGGCAATGTTTCCTAGTCACTGCTTCACCTCAAGATTTCTCTCTTCCTACACCAAATCCTAGTCTCTTGTCATTTTTTTCTTACTCTTTTCTCTGTTCTCCTTCTGCTTCTCCTTCCTCCTCCTCTTCCTTCTACTTCTCCTCCTCCTCCTCCTCCTTCTTCTTCTCCTTCTTAACTTTTTCCCTCTTTCCTTCTGGAAGCAAAACCATCACACCGATCTTTTTGTATCATGCACATCAGCTTGTCCCTCACTCTCCATGCTCAAGTACCTACCACATCCATGTTGTCAGGGAGCTACTGCATCCATAGGTTACCATGAAAATAAAAAGGTCCATCTGTCCTCCAGAGGCATTCCAATTCCATCTATTAAAAAAGATGATTTAATCCTGAATAAAGTGGTATATTTTAGGGCAATTTTAGCATCCTAAAAGACATTAAAAATATATATTTTTTAAATTATGACTAATGATAAGTAAAAATAAACAGAGATTTCCCTGGCAGTAATGGTTTAGTTGGTGGGAAAGTAATGACATAACTGAAGGGTTGTGGGTTTGATTTCTGGTCAGGGCACATGCCTAGGTTGTGGGTCAGACCCCTGGGCCAGGTGTGTACAATCCCCCGTCTGGAGTATATGGGATGCAACCAATTGATGTTTCTCTCTCACATCGATGTTTCCCACTCTCCTTTCCTCTCTCCCTTCCTCTCTCTCTAAAAAGCAATTTAAAAATGCCCTCAAGTAAGGAATATATATATATATATATATATATATATATATATATATATATATACACACACACACACACACACACACATGCATGTATACATGTATATATATAAAAAATAAAGATTAATGATTGAAATATTTGTATTACCTTCTTAACACACGATTTTGAGTCTACCATTGATGTATATTGAGATGTTCTAAAACAGTATATGTCTAGGGACTCACTGATCCATCCTGAATCCTGAAAATTCCACTTCTACACTATCAGGAAGAACCTAAGCTAGTTTTTTTTCAGGTCTTCTACAGATAAAAGCAACTTGGAAAAATAGGAAACTGTTTAGTTATATTTTGATGTAGAATATGGAAATAAAAATTTCTATCATTGTCCTTGGGTTGGTGCGGGCCTTATAGGTCAGAGGGGGTTGCTGTAATGATGGCTCTGAGAGGACCAGAGGCAGCATGAAAGAATGAGAGGGTCTTATATCCTTCAAAGAATGATGAAAGCTTACTTGCAGGACTGAATAAAGAGTGTAAAAAAATGGTACCTAGTTTCTAGTTTTCCTTGGACTACTTTATATGTACTCCATAAGAATGCACAAATAAAATATCATCTATTTTTTATAGATTCTATAGTATGTCAAGATTATTTGTAAGAGCTATGCCTTGGAAATGGTGGTTTTTAGGGATTTAGATACATTTGACTCTTTTAACTATTGTCCCTATTTTATATTAGCAGCGAAAAAGCCACTGAAAATATTCATGTTATGACATCATCTATTCTGAAAAAATCATGTGGTTAAATGGAGATAGACACATGTTTTCTAAAAAATATATATTGATTATTATTTTTTTAAATGACTATTATGGTTAAATAAATAAGTATACTAGTTAATGCAAAAAATTATACTGTGTATTTTACTAAGTAGGCCCATTTATATTTGAGAGTGTTAAATGCTATACATAACAACTTTTTTCTCTAATATAAACATTTAAGTTTACATTAAATATCTAGAACACATTGATTACTACTATTGAATAAAAATATTAATATGTACTTGTTTATTATTTAGATATATGTTAGATTTATTTTATGTTTAATTTTTAAACAGTTTTGGGTAGTTAATATTTGTATGCTCATTCAAAGGATTTAATCTTCATTATGGATTAATGGTCTGCAAAATGTTGATATAATTTTTTATATTTAAATAAATACACTATACAAAATATAGTTATCTGAATTTGGTAAATTCGTTGGATATTTTTGAAGAAATAAAAAGCAGAAAATAGTGGCAAAGGGATGTTGTGAAAGAGTAGATAAATACTCTTTCCTCCTGAAAAGCCCCACACTGAATTTTGAGCCACAGTGAATTCCTGTGACTGATTATAAAGCCCTGAAAATAGGAATTTTCCATAGAAATGCCAACAAGCCTCTTATTGTGACAGCACTGAGAAGGGCACTCTATGTTTGAAGCTCCTATGACCATAGTCAAATTTTCTCTACCCTATAGAAGTGATAATACTGGAACAAAGTGAGTCAGGATACTTAGGATTCACTGTAGCAAAGAGAATTGGAACAACAAAACACTCTCACTGATGAAATTGGAATTTTTTTTTTTAATTAACACTTCTAATTAGAATTTAACATCTCACTAGCTTTGTATGGGATTTTTCGCTTCCTTAACCTCACGGAAACCTATCTGTTGGTTCTAAATAAGCAGTCACTTACCATGTACCACTTGAGGGTTTCTATTAATCCCAAATCCTCCAACTTTGGCTTGTGAACTTGTCCTTTGCTCTATACCATCACTTCTAGTTTGAGCACACTCACTAAAAGTCCTCTCAACAACATTCTATTGTGTCTCCATCAACCTATAACCCCCCTGATCCTATCTGTCTCCTCTCTTAAGAAAAATAATTCACAAATTTGACTGTGACTATAAAAGGTCATGATTGTTAATAATAATTACAATGAGCTAGGCCTCTAGGTACCAAGGGGTGTAATGGGCTCACTACATTCAGCAGGGGAAAGTCTGAGTTGCACTTGAATCAGGGTTCACCTGCAATGCCACTAAATGTGTGCTGCCACCACTACCTTCCCCTGGCTGATGGTCAGGAATGTGGGCAGTGCAGCATGTAATTCAAAACTACAGTTCTTTTGTGTACTCCTCAAACTTTATCAATAGTAATAAAAATTAAGTCTACTAGTAATTTTTTGTTCTAAGGAATAAGTGCACTTTGTTGTAACCTGGATAATCTCAAAGCATCTTCAACCAGACACATTTGGACATCCTATTGTATATGTATGAAGAAAGTTTGATTTACTCTGAAGCATTTGCCACCTCATTCAGAACTGAAAACTTGGTTGATCTTAGCCTTTGCCATAATTCTAAAGAAGACACTGATAATGACAAAAGATCATCAGCATACCTACAAGAGTCTACGAAAAGTCATCTATCTGGTCAGCATATTATTCTTGAGCTCAAAAGAGCAAAATAATAATAAAAATAAAACCTCTATAAAATATAATCATTGCATGTAGCTGTTAGCACCTTTAGATCTCTGAAATCCCCAGACACCTGACCCTGAATCCAAAGATGTTCCTCTGTAATCTGTGAAACCCTCTTTAATAATTACTATAAAAATCACATTATTAGACTTTCATTTATTTAACTTTATCACTTTTTAAGTTATTTAATACCAGGAGAGGTAGGTAACGTTTAACTTAGGTGAGTGAACCTGCCAAAATCTTATCTAGGAGGAGGTTAGGAAGAAGACAAACATTGGGGCAGAATTAGCTAATGTGATTATTTGGTGGTTGACAGTCTTCCAGAGTGAGTACCAGGAGAGAGCACTTCAGGAGACACTTCCCACCTGTTACTCAAGTTACTCTGGCTTGGCCAAGCAACTGTCTTTACATAGCTTGAGAAGGTAGCAAGTGCATTAGCAATAGATGAGGTTTAATGGGGATGTCACAGTTTTGCCACAACCAAGCAGCTTGGAGAGCACAGGAGATTTTTAACATACAATTATAGCATAATCATTTAAACATAATAATTATAACATCTTTTGTTTAAATTTTTCTTCCATGGGGACATGCCAACATTCATCATCATTAAAAGTATTTATTTAGCATACACATGGGTATAGTTCCGCTAAGTGCTAGAGTTTTCTTTGGTAATATTTATAACATCTTAAGTGGGTAAAAATAAAA
Source organism: Mormoops blainvillei (assembly GCA_004026545.1). Classification (NCBI taxonomy): domain Eukaryota; kingdom Metazoa; phylum Chordata; class Mammalia; order Chiroptera; family Mormoopidae; genus Mormoops; species Mormoops blainvillei. The sequence continues at coordinate 49,079 of PVJD01010296.1, forward strand.
GCTGGAGGAATAGGAAATTTAGGGAAAGGAAAGTTAAAGGAAAGCCTTAGCTATTTCAAAACTACTTTCAGTAACTTTGGAGAACAGAGGAATGAAACAATACTACAACCTGAGACAGTCATTGCCTAGCAGAGGATGGAATAGAAAAGAGCCATCCCCTAACAATCTTTCTATTTTTCTAGAAAGGTCATTAATTAATTAACTTTTGGAAAGTCTCTCTCCCCCAAATTTTGGAAATCCCAAGTGTGCAGAGCATGCCATGCTTTCAATATCACATAAGTTAAGGAATGACTGATTTAACCAAACATATCTATTTTTTCCCAAACTTCTAAGCATTTTAAAGAAATCTAACAAAAGTAAGAACTCTCATTGTTGGTGTCATTATATGTTATCTTTGCTAATCTCCGTAGTTTGACAAAGCCTTGCCAAATGCTGAGATGCTTTTAGATCTAAAGTTTAGTGTGAAACACTTAAATGTTTTTGATGCATACTTACACGAAAAACACACTCAGCCAATTCAAGGCAAGAAGGTTGTGGAATTATATAGATCTAGAATTATTTCCACAATTATTTTCACACTACAGCTTACACATATGTTGAAAAGCCTATTGTAGGATATACAGTTTTTTGAAAATTCCATAAGGACTGGAAAATAAAGTGTAGATATTTTGTAAAATACTTAACCAAATGGTTCACACAAATATAGAAGCAAACTGTGCACTTGGAGATTCCCATTTAGGTCCTCTCCACTTGAATTTAACATATGTGTCCTACTTTTTTAAAATACTGAAAATATTTGCAAGTATGTTTATTGAAATGTTTCTAAATTCTTTGCAGTGTTCATTCCATTTGCATCCATACATAATTCCATCTCCTTTCTGTGGGCATGGTGAGTGTGGGGAGGAAAAACTAGGATAATTATGTCTTATGAGTTTGTAACATTTTAAATTTCCAAAGGAAAATTAGACCCATAAATTTTGTTCAGATGTGCAGCTGAGAAATACATTTTTCAATCGCTAATTTCACTGCAGATTAACACATTCAGTTCTGCCAAAAATCTGCCTCTTCCCATTCTTCCCCTCTTATGCCAGCCACTCTTTCCATGCTTCACTGTCTCTTTGATCTCTTTTAGATTGAAAAAAAAAATCTCTTCATTCCCCTGAAGAGAGTAGAAAGTTTATAGTTTCTGCTTTCAAAAATAACTTCTCTTAAACTGTAAGGAAAACAGATAACTAATTGAAACATTATTAAATCAAGGACAAAGGTTACAATGATGAAAGCAAGTATTTATTTAATATATTAGTCTTTTACTTCAATAAAGTAATTTCATAAATTCTAGGACATTATACAGATATCTTCAGGACTGATTTATCCTTTTTAAAAGAAAACATTTGTTTATTTTTTTTAAAGTTTTTTTTTAGAGAGAGGGGAAGGGAGGGTGAAAGAGAAGGGGAGAAACATCAATGTATGGTTGCCTCTCACGCGCCCCCTACTGGGGACCTAACCTGCAACATAGGAATGTGCTCTGACTAGGAATCGAACTAGCGACGCTTTGGTTCTCAAGCTGCACTCAATTCCCTGAGCCACACTGGCCAGGATGGAAGAGCATTTGTTTAAAATAAACCATCAATCTGAAAAATATGATGCAATTTGTAAAAAATAAAATTATGACTTCTCAGGTATACAGATTTTGTAAAATAGAAAAACAAAATGTAACAATTGCTTCAATATAAAACAAGCTATATTTATAAAAGTTTTTGTTTTTTTCTAAAGAATTTTATTTTGCATTGAATGCGTTTAGAAATAAAATGCGTAAGAGATAAACACATTTCATAGAGTATTAAGTTCTATTACAAATCGTATGCTAATAGAGAATGACAGAGGATCTAGAAATTTATTTTCACATTAGCATGGGTTATATATGATATATTACCCATTCAATGTCAGATGAAATTATTTTATGAAATAAGTTATATATATGTGTGTGTGTGTATATATATATGTGTGTATGTATATATATATGTGTGTATAGTAATTTCTATTAGGGGTGGAAACGGATGGAAGGCTGTCAGAGTGGAAACAGTCCATGGTGAAAACATCATCAAGGATAAACCCTCTAGAAACCATTGGGACCATTCATAGATAATTTTCTGCTCAGATTTTAAATAGTTATTCTTGGGTGACTTAAACCAATATAAAAATTTCCCTTGAATTGTAGGTTTCTTTAAAATAATATTTTATCTTTTATTATAATGTATTAGTTTTAAGCCATGTAAAATAACATGATGGAAAAGTTTACACTAAATTCTACTTTTAATTATACTCACAACAAAATTAATCATTACATCTCCAGAAGGAATGACCTAAAGCATTCTTTATTGGATCATAACAGAGTAAAAACAAAACATTTTACTTGAGAGGTAAAAATGCCTGTACACACCTTCCTAATAATTCTCCCTTTTACTTTAGATCAATTATATACTCATACATGTAAGAAAATAATATCAAACACTCTGTGGTTTACTTAAAGAGCAGGTTTTATACAGTAGTTAAAAGCATACAGAATTTAAAAACAAAATTTAAAAATTTTAATTTTTTCTCCACTTCTGACCCTCTGTATTCAAAATTGTGGACTTACAGAAGAACTTAACCTGGGAGCCATGGGTTAGATTAGACCCAAAAGTGTTTCACTTTGTTTGTGGTTTTGTTTGTGGGGTAAGGATGCTGCCTCTATATCAGTTGTCTGTCCTCCTTTCTCTTTTTAAAATAAAATGTAGTTGTCAATATTTAAAATAGAAGATTTCATCAAAAACTGTTTTATCAGTTCCCCTTGAAATTAAAAGAATCTGGAAGCATGAGTCCCTCCTCCTTCATACATTGCAGTGGTTCAAGGGCTTCTTGTTGGAGACCTATTCACTCCAGGATGTTACTGTCAGTCCAGCTTGTGCACCCCTTGCCTTTCACTTAAAAGATTAGCTAGGCTTTTCTCACAATTCAGTGAGTTCCTGGGTCTGAAATATTTGCTAACAAAAGTCTTCTAGACTATATTTTCAGTAGTGTTTGTCAAATTCTGTTCTATGCAATCTTGATTCCTCGGGAACTAGACATTGTGGAAAAAACGAAAGGGCTTCTTACTGTCAAATTAGCTTTGGAAAAGCTGGTTTAAGCAAAGTCAAATGAGTTTCTTTATGCAAAAATTCTCTGTGCCTCCAGTGTGTGTTGTGCACTATGAATATCTAAGTCATTTATAATGCAGCATTTGCCAAATTTGTTTGATCATAGACTATTTCTTTTACTAAGTCACACCTGTTGAAATGTGGTACTTGGTAGTTCATATTATTTATAAATACATGTAGGTGCAGTTATGATCTTAACTTGACCTTTAAGTGAACATAAAGTGTGTCTGGGGTCCAAACTCTGGGATTCTGTCTTTATACAGCTTTACTTGATTTAGCGCTTTCCACCACAGAGGGAAAATTAAGGTAGGGTTTTGAAAGCTTTGTTCAGAGGAAGAAGTAGGTTGAGAGGAGCATAAAATGGCACCAAATCTATGTAAGGCTGTGGTCTTCCAACCATTCCCATTAATTGGGGTCTGAGTCCTCAGACTAGGGAACAAATTAAAAACTTTTAAAAAACTATTTTCACAAGAGACTCTGCTAAGCATGAATGTGGCAACTGTCATCCTTACCTTGGTGCCCAGAGAGAAAGCAACATATGTCAGGGGAGGGGATGCTTCTTTACATTCTTCTGGGTCCATGTCAGCACAGGGAATGCAGCAGGAAGCAGTTAGCTCTTCCATCAGATGATGTACTCCTGCAAGTCCAAGCAAGATGTTTGCACACCAACCTGTGCAGGTGCCCAGTTGGTGCTGGAAGGAGTGACAGTGGAAAACACCTTCTGCAGAGATTCCCAGCTGCAGATGTTCACAAGGGGACTAAGTCTAATAGCAAGAAAGACAGTCCAGGCCCACATGGCAGATACACTGTGGACACTTTCAAGTCTCTCGAGAAATGTGCGTGGAGCATCCACAGCTGGTCAGAGCAGGGTTTTTTTTAAAGTTCCCTCCACAGCTGGACAGAGTAGGGGATTCTAACATTTCCCTCCACAGCTGGATGGAGCAGCAGTTTCTGAAATGTGTGTTTCTGCTGTTTGGCACCTGTCATTTTCTTAAAAGCTGCAAGATATCAGAAATTTTACATTTTATATCCTATTGGCTGTAAACCTTTTAACATTCCTGACTGTATAAAGATTCTGGAAAAAATGTTTCAATATTTCTCTTGATGCAATATATTAATATTTGTCTAACAATTCCCATAAAATGGGAAAGGAAAATCATTCATTTTAAACAAAGGTATTATCTATCTTGAGATCTTATATTGCTTATGTATGTTTATATTGCTTCTCTTAAGGTCTGGGACATTTTACCTTTCTTTTTAATAATAGAAAGGAAGATTTCATAGAGTATACCAGCTGCCCAGGTACTCAGTGAGGGCCCTGGCACCCAGTGGTAGGCTTTAAATTTTAATGTCCCATGCTGACTGTCAGTGCACCTCCCCACCACTGTGGTCCTAGTAGTAGTAGGTATTCAAGCACTTGAGTGTCTGAATCATGCTGCTGATATTTAGCCTTATGCATTAAAGAAGCAGTTGAGATAAAGGTCATGAATTCAGCCTGAAAGAATATAAACTGTGCAGAGCATAACATGCCGGGACTGATGGATTCCCTCATGCTCCCCACCAGTCCTGCTCAGCACACGCCAGCTGGAGATGATGGATTGACTTTTTAGGTGACCTCATATTGGGATGCTTTCCTGTGAACCAACAACTTCTTTGCAAGTGAGACTAAACCATGGCAGATTTGCAGCCCGGCCATGATTGCCTCACTAAAAGCATTAACCATTGTCTTGCTGTGGGACTCTGAGGGGAATGTACAGTTGGGGGCCACGTCTCACAGCCCATCTCAGATGGCCATCTGCTCTGACATCTTTTTCTGCTGGAGCCTGGAAGCTGTTGAAACTTTCCAAGTTAGTGAATGAGGCCAGGCGCCCTTTGAGACCTCTTCAGAACTGATTATATGGCAGCCCCTTTGTCTACTCCCAAAGCTTTTAATTCTTTGGCTATTATATGTCTGTTTCTTCCAACCGTCCTGCTATAAAATGTAAGAAAGCAAACCTAAATTTGGGGAGTAGGGTGAGGGGAGCCAGTGAACTTTAAACTATCAATCATCAAGTATAGAGTACTTCTTTGTTCCTAAACTCAGGATAAATATTTGCATAGAGTTGAAGACATAGGGAAATCTTTAACACGTACGTACACAAGATGTTTTACCCTTTGAAAAGGGATGCAGAAGAGAAATTGCTGGCACTTCTGTGATTTTTTTTCTACCTGGAGTAAATTCCTCTCCTGGATTTTCTACATTAAAAAATAATGTATCTGTGCTTTCAGATTTCTAATTAAATATCCTTTACATAGTCTTGAATAAACATACCACTTTATTTCATTAATTTCTTCCTTCCTCCCTCCCTCCCTCCCATTTTCCTTTCCTCCCTCCCTTGCTTCTTTCCTTTCTTCCTTTTTTTCCCTTCTTAGCATTAATTCTTATTTACTTATAGAACACCAGCAATATATGACTGACCAACTCAAGTACCACAAATACATCTAGTACTTGATAAGGAGGCACACAAATGAAAGGAGTTCCCTAAACCTTTTCAGTGCTTAAAAACCATTTTAACTGCTAATAAGTTAAACTTATTAACTTAACAAACTTCCCCACAACTTCTTTTCTGTCTATACTCATCTCCTTTAT